>CAUYON010052261.1:0-28562 GCA_963573935.1 Arctocebus calabarensis
AATTGACTGTTCAAGGCAAAAATAATAATACAGGGTAGCCATAAAGTCCGTGTGTAATTTAAATAGTTGTAAGTATTTTTTTTTTTTTTTTTTGAGACAAAGCCTCAAGCTGTCAACCTGGGTAGAGTGCTGTGGCATCACAGCACACAGCAACCTCCAACTCCTGGGCTTAAGCAATTCTCTTGCCTCCGCCTCCCAAGTAGCTGGGACTACAGGCACCCTCCACAACACCTGGCTATTTTTTGGTTGCAGCCATAATTGTTGTTTTGGCAGGCCGGGGCTGGATTCAAACCTGCCTGTTCAGGTGTTTGTGGCTGGCGCCTTATCTGTTTGAGCCACAGGCACCAAGCCTTTTGTTTGGGGTTTTTTTTGGAGACAGAGTCTCACTATGTCGCCCTCGGTAGAGTGCTGTGGTGTCAGAGCTCACAGCAACTTCAAACTCTTGGGCTTAAGCAATTCTCTTGCCTCAGCTTCCCAAGTAGCTGGGATTACTGGTGACTGCCACAACACCCGGCTATTTTTGTTGCAGTTGTTATTGTTGTTTAGCCTGCCTGGGCTGGGTTCGAACCCGCCAGCCTTGGCGTATGTGGCTGGTGCTGTAACCACTGTGCCGTGGGTGACGAGTCTCTTGTGTTTTTTAATTGTTTAAAGTTGTAAGAGTGAAGATATCTAGGGTGGCGCCTGTGGCTCAAAGGAGTGGGGCGCTGGCCCCATATACTGGAAGTGGTGAGTTTGCCCGGCCCTGGCCAAAGAAAAAACTGCAGAGGGTGGGGGGCGGGGGGGGGAGAGTGAAGTTATCTAATTTGTCAAAAGCAAAATCAGTTTCAAAACACAGTAATGTAAGCACTGTAAAGAAATCTAGGAGGCAGGGTGGTGCCCGTGGCTCGTGGGTAGGGCACTAGCCCCATATACTGAGAGCGGTGGGTGCCTGTAGTCCCAGCTACTCAGGAGGCTGAGGCAAGAGAATTGCCTAAGCCCAAGAGCTAGAGGTTGCTGTGATGCCACAGCACTCTATAGAGGGCGATAAAGTGAAACTCAGTCGCTAAAAGAAAAGAAAAAAAAAAAATCTAGGAGGCAGAGGGGACTTCACAACGGACTCCCTACACAGCGAGCCCTTGACTCCATCCTGAAGGCAAAGGGGGTAGGGCTAGGAAGAGGCACCTGGACAACTGGGAACTGGCCCATGGCCAAGGCTAGGCCTTGGGCATGGCTGCCCCCTCACATAGCCACATCTTCTGTCCACATAGTGCTGGCGGAGCAGCCACAGGGACCATGTCCTGTGGGGAGGCCTTCCAGGACCTCAGTACCCTGTGGAGGTGGGGCGGATCCCTCATGGAGCCCCCAGCTGCTGCTTTACTCCAGCACCCAGGAGCTGCAGACCCTGGCAGCCCTTAGGCTGCGAGTGGCCATGTTGAACCAGCAGATTCACCTGGAAAAGGTACTTCCGGGATAAGAGGTGGGGAAGTTTGCAGCCAGATGCCTGGGTGGCTGCTGGCATGACGAGGACTCAGGTCTGGAAACTCCTGAGGGCTCCTCCACTGGAGGACCTGGAAATCAGACTTGACTGTGCTGTGCCCCTGGGACCCAGGGATGGGAGGTGACCCTGAGGCTTCTGCATTAGGAGCCTTGAAGCCTGTCCTGTGATCCCACCACCACCTGGGGGAGCCCTGGGCCAGCCACCCAGGACTGGGCTCCCTGAGCCCTTGGCCTTGCACTACCCTCAGGTCCTGATGGCTGAACTCCTCCCCCTTGTGAGCTCTCAAGGGCAGCCCTCGCTGGCACTGTGCCGGGCGATGCACAGCCTGCTCTGTGAGGGAGGTGAGCACTTCCTTACGATCCTGCATGATGAACCTGACCCTGCAGACTGAAACCTTCCCATAGGTGTCTCAACTTCTAGGCCTCCAGACCATATCAGGGAGAGTCCCAAATAGGGGTGGAAGAACAAGGGGATTCTCCCTGTTGCCATGGAGGTGGGGACCAGAGAAGCCTGGGTGTCTGGGAAACAGGTTTCTGAATTGGCACAGGGCAGCCTGACTCTTCTCAGCTAAGCATGTTGGACAGGGCTGGCTTTCAGCCTTCCCAAAACCAGGGAGTGGGGGAGCCTTTTCTTGGCTACCTCTATTTTTTCTTGCTGTAAATGTAAGAGCTGCTCATATGATATTAAAGGTACTTGGGAAAGTGTATGTATTTAAATCATAGCCAGGTGGGACTTGGTAGGGTGGCTTATTGGTTTTTGTGTCGTGGTTTTTTTTTAATCAAGTATGTATATCATTGTTTGATACTTATTCCATTGGATAAAAAAAATACATCAAGTATATTTGTCAAGAATATAACAAAGGGGCTTGGTGCCTGTAGCTCAGTGGCTAGGGAGCCAGCCACATATACTGGAGCTGGTGGGTTTGGACAAGGCCTAGGCCTTCCAAACAACAATGACAACTACAACAAAAAATAGCCGGGTGTTATGGTGGGCACCTGTAGTCCCAGGTACTCAGGAGGCTGAGGCAAGAGAATCGCTTAAGCACAAGAGTTAGAGATTGCTGTGAGCTGTAATGCTACAGCACTCTACCAAGGGCAACAAAATGACACTCTGCCCTCCCCCCCCAAAGAATATAACAAAGGAAGGGGCATTTGCCCCAGCACACCTGAAACTGACACTCCCCTCTCCCCCAAGCTGCTGCACTAGGCTCATCAGAAGAAACGAAAGTCATCAACTAGTGTCAGTGGTGCCTGCCCACAGCCACCCTGCTCTCCTTCCTGCTGTCTTCTGGTGTTATCTCCAGGTCTAGCACCTTCTCCTGCTGTGACAGATGTGGGGTCTACCTCCCTTAGCAAGGCCCTTTTACCCCATCCACTCATTCTACTCTCACCTCTAAGTTGCCTCATCCCCTTCTCCAGAGCTGGGGTCAGGAGCAGCTTGTTTTTTGTGGTAGGATGCTGGGGAGTACAAGCCTTGATTCCCCAGACTTGTCTCCACTGTCATGCCAGGGGACCCATTATTGCCCCATGGGGCTGGTGTGGAGATGAACAAGATAATGCATCTAGTGCACATACTGAACTATGGAGGCTGTGGCATCAGCCATGGCCACCAGTGCTCAGAGTGCTTGGTAAATGGACTTTTGCTGTATCCCGGTGGCCCCTGTATCCCGGTGTTCCTTGGAGCTGGGCCCAGTCCTCTGTATGGTCATTTCTGGAACTTTGCCACACTGGAGTATGGACAGGGACCTGCAAACTGGGAAAAATACCAGATTCTTTCTCATGCTGCCCAGACCCCTGTGGGCCGCAGGACAAGAGATGATAACATCTAGGAAAGCCAGATGAAAGGTTGCTGGTGCAGGCAATGGTGAAGTAGCTCCAACCCGGAATTGGGGGTTGAGGGCCACCAAGAACCAGATGGCAGAGACCAAAGTAAGAAGCAGTAGTTCTCACTGCGCAGAGGGGACCCTCAATTCAGAACAGGAACCCTAGGAATGGTGAGCCCAGTGGGAAGGAGAGTTTGTGGGGCTACCCTGTCCTGTGAGGCTGACACCCAGTCCCTGCCTTGTGCAGGTCTGCCAGTCATGCCCCTCCTGGCCACCCTGTTGTTGCCTCAAGACCTTATGCCAAGTGCTCTGATCTGGAGGATCCTTTAAATCCCTTCATACCACAGTATTAGTTTCCATAGCCTTTGGTTTATTGTCCATCATCCCTAGTGGGTGTTTGCCCATGAGGACAGGAGCGCTATCCACTTCTATCCCTGGCCAGGCCCAAGTAGGATCAGTGATGGTGTCCCTCAGATAACTGGGGAGGGCAGGCCCCCGGGATAGCTTTGGCGGTCAGGGGTCGTTGCTGAGTAGTCCCAATACAAGGGTTCCAGGGTAAGAAAGGTAGACTCCCCTCCAGATTACCACCTGCCCACCCTGATTCCTCACTAGGACAGGGAGGAGGTAGCTAACTCTAGGGCAACCCGATGGCGTCACCGCCTCCCGGGCCAATCAACTTTGACGTGAGCGGGTGGACTGCTCAGCGGCGGCACGAGCTCGCACGATCCTCCGCCTGCAGCGCCAGTCTTGCTCCCCACGCCTGCCCCGCAGGACCTTGTGCACCCAGAGTCCCCCAGGGCCCTGCGCCCGCTGCTTTTGGCCACTAGTGGCGCGAGGGGCTCATGGCCGCGCAGTGTCCTGTCATTGGTGCTGGCCGGTACATCTGCCACGGCCATCAACTTCTCACTACGCGGACCCAGTCTAGACCTAGGCCAGGGCACGTCGCTGGCCGCGCTCGGCGTGGGCCTCGGACTCCTGACCGCCGCCGTCCTATGCTGGCGCGCTCGGCGACAACGCCGGCGCAAGGCCGGGTGCGGGGGCCTGAGGGAGCAGGGGCGCGAGGCCCCCACCCATCGCGGTCTCGGCAGCCGCCTCCCACACCATTTCTTACCCAACTCTGGGCGGAGGAGGTCATGGGCTATTTCCCTGCCCTCCTCTGCTTTTCTCCTTCGGCCACCCTCCGCCCAACGTCGCTTTTCCGCGCTTCGCTTGGCATGCGTAACTGGTCGCAATCGCAGATCGTGACGGGCGGGGACCTGCGCTGCACCAGGGCCGGGCGTGCAGCGTGTGGGGCGGTGACGGGACGCGGCCTCAGAGTGACCGCTGTCCACTAGGGCTATCTGCCTTCTGTGCCTCGACGCATAATAGGCGCTCAATATATGTGCAATACGTAAACAAGTGGCGGCTTGCAAGCATCAGGAAGGGGCATAGGTCCTGGGCTGGGCCAGGAATTACTTGATCAATGGGCCTCTTTCCTTAGCGAAGGACCGCAGGAGCAGTCAAGCCTCTCCATCCCCTCTCCCCAGCTGTGCCCCCAAACCCGATCAGCTGCTGGAGTGGGGGGGAGGGGCGCAGCAGCCTGAGGTGCAGGTCGGGGGAGTAAAGGTGGAGCTTCCTCCCGGAAGGTGCTGGGAGGGGGCAAGGCCAGTGGAGAGGTGGGAAGTGCAAGAGGCCTCAGTCAGGGTCTGAGACAGGTGGCTGGGTCCGCTGAGAGCCATGAGCCTTGTCTGGGGTCTTTGGGGAAGGCCCTCCCTAACTCCCATCATGCCATCTGTGAGAGGGGAGGGTAGAGGATTAAGCAGCAGGGGCTGCGCAGCCAGCAGCCTCTTCCCTGGGGAGCTGGTGATACAATGACCCTCAGGGCCTGGACCAAACCCCCTGCTGACCCAGATGAACACTAGCAGCAGAACTGAGGAGCCCCAGCACCTACTACCACCCCCACAAGATGCCACCAGACTTCCTACAGACTCCAGGGGAGCTGGGCTGGAGACAAAGCCAGGCCTATAGCCCACTCCCTCCTGCAGCCTGGTGGGCAACCTGGTGAATCTACCATGGGTCCTGAAGTCCACAGATGCCCTGGGCTTCCCGAGAGGTTTACTCAGGCTCAGTGGGACCACTGCGTCAGGACTGGGCATTCCTCTGGGCCCAGAAGGACCTTGAATAAGGCAGTTGGGAAAGTGCTGGTTCTGAACCCAAACCCAAGCACAGCATAAGGACTTGCCAGGTCCTTCGCTCATGTTGTAAAGAACATGTTCTCAGGCTCTGGAGAAGTTAAGAGTCTGGCCATGCAGCACCCGGGGGCAGGGGCTACCTGAGGGTAAGAAAGGCCAGCAGCCCCTCTGCTCTCTGCTTGCTTGGTCCTTCCACCACCATCTTGCACCTGTGACTGATGGGTCTGGGAAAGGCCCACCAGTGGGTGGCAGTTCCTCTAGGAGCCAAGGCAGGTGCCCCCCCCAAGGTCAGGCCCTCCTGCTCCCTTCTCTTCTTTGGCCCTCCTGGAAGGCCCCAGTATCCTCCTGTCCCTCCTCAGCCAAGCAGCACCATGTTTCTGCTTCCTGTAGGTCCTGACATCTCTGGCCTTGTCCAGGGTAGCAGCTCTGCCTACATAGACCCACCCCTAAAGCCCCCTCCATGGGCTGCAGTGCTTGGCCTGAGGTTGGTGTGTGGATGTTCAGACCTCAGGGCTGCCCTCTGGGTGGAACTTGTTTCCTACCCCTCTGCCTGGGGCTAACCCTAGTCCTCCCTTGAGGTGCTTAGCCCTCTCTGTAGAAGACCTAAAGGGAGCAGGGAAAGAGAGCAACCCTTGGCCCTCTTTCCTGGGGTCAGTTCCCCAGTTAATACTCAGCTGAGCTGCTGCCTGAGTTTCCCTGCCCAAACCTGCTGAGATGCAAGCCAACAGGCTCAGGGGTTCTGATACTGAGCCATTTGTGAGCAGCCCCTCTCCATGGATTAAATCCCACTCTTTGCCCCTCCAGAGAGGTCCTCAACAGTTAACCATACCCCTAAATGCCACTGGACCTTCTAATGGATCATATTGCCATTCCCCTCCTCAGCTCTCCTTTCCTCCCTGCCAGCACCAACATCTGGCCCATTATGATGAGGCAACTGGACACTCAGAGACCCAGGATGTGTTGGGATAAAACGCTAGCCCAACACAGCTGGGGATGCTGGTTGTACCCTTAGCTGAGCTCAGGCCTGCTGGGGAAGTCCTTCCTCCACACAAGGCAGGGAAGACGGCCTGACTTAGGGCTCATACCTGTACCAGCTCATGATATACTCTCAAAACTTCCAAAAGTACAGAGTCACAGGCATCTAGCAGATGAGGAAACTATGAAACCCAAACCACACAGCCCCAGATTGGAGCGATTTGGATTCAAAATCAGACGTGATCCCAATTCTGGGTTCTACTAGAGCAGACTGTTGCTTTGGGGATGCCTCAGTAACCCACATCCACCCTCCTCTCCCCATCTCCTCCCCTCCTCAATCAGGGGAACAGCCAGGGAGGGCTCTGCCATCAGACCCAGGGCAAGCCCACCTGATGGGCCTGAGGCAGGAGGTGCCCAGACCCCCCCCTCCAGCACGTGGCACAGCCCCAATAGCAGTCCAGGCCTGGGCTGTGGGCTGAGGACCCTGCTGGGTGGTCCCCCACAGGCTGTGGGGCTGAGATGCTCCCTCCAGACCCCTCCCGCCCGCGCATTCCTGGCTCCCTGGCCCCTCCTCCGGCTCCCAGCCCCCTCCCCCACTGGCCCAGCCTATGTCTGAATCTGCTTCTGACTCCAGCTCTGCAGACGAGGCCCCCTCCCCTCCCCTCCCTCCTTCTCGGCTGAGCAGCCCCGCCCCCAGCTGGGCCCCGGCTTGCGCCTGCTGCGCCCCCCACCCCCTCCTGGTATATAGCACGTCTGCCCTCGCTACAGCAGGGAGGCGGCGGCGGCCCCGACACCCCCGGCCCCGCCCGCTTACAGCCCTTCCCGGGAGGCCGGGATACCTGCTCCACCCAGCCCTCGGTGGGTGAGTGCGAGCCACAGCGGGCAGCGGGTGGGGCCTCCGCAAGGCGGAGGCACCGGGGAGTGGGGCGACGCCTGTCAACGCTCCAGGCCCAGCGGGAGGACGCGCCAACATCCCGCTGCCGCACTCGGTCCGGGGCACGCCGCCGCTGCTCCCACCTTTGGGCTGGCACTGCAGGGAGCAGGGGGAGCCTGGGACCCAGCTCTTCCTCCCGGAGGGCAGCATCTTGGCGCCCCCTCCCCCCCGCAATGCACTGCTGGCCCTGGGGACTGTTGCTGACCGCAGGCGCACTGTCGGCTGCACTGAGCCCCGGCCCCCCTGCGCCCTCTGACCCTTGCCATAATGAGGGGGGCGCGCCCCGGAGCTGCGTGCCAGGCTTGGTGAACGCGGCCCTGGGCCGCCAGGTGCTAGCGTCCAGCACATGCGGGAGGCCAGCTACTTGGGCCTGTGATGCCTCGGACCCCAGGCGGGCACACCCTGCCGCCCTTCTGACCTCTGCAGAGGGCACGGCAAGCCCTCTGTGTTGGCGCTCAGACTTGCTGCCACACGCTCCCCTCAATGTGACCCTCACAGTGGCTCTTGGCAAGGCTTTTGAGCTGGTCTTCCTGAGTCTGCGTTTCTGCTCAGCTCCCCCAGCTTCTGTGGCCCTGCTCAAGTCACAGGACCATGGCCGCAGCTGGGCTCCACTTGGCTTCTTCTCCTCCCACTGTGCCCTGGATTATGGCCGCCTGCCTGCTCCTGCTGATGGCCCAGCTGGCCCAGGGCCTGAGGCCCTGTGCTTCCCTGCACCCCAAGCCCAGCCTGATGGTGGTGGCCTTCTGGCCTTCAGCGTGCAGGATGGCAGCCCAGCAGGCCTGGATCTGGACAGCAGCCCAGTGCTCCAGGACTGGGTGACTGCCACAGACATCCGTGTTGTGCTCACACGGCCTGCCACTTTGACAGACACCGCAGTCCCATACTCCTATTCAGCCACGGAGCTCCAGGTGGGCGGTCGCTGCAAGTGTAATGGGCATGCCTCACGGTGCCTGCTGGACACCCAAGGCCACCTGATCTGCGACTGCCAGCATGGCACTGAGGGCCCTGACTGCGGCCGCTGCAAACCCTTCTACTGCGACAGGCCGTGGCAGCGGGCCACAGCCCAGGAATCCCACGCCTGCCTTGGTGAGGCCTTGGAGGGTGGCCTGGGGATCTTGGACCTGGCCAGCCTGCCCCTGACCCATCCCTCCCTGCAGCTTGCTCCTGCAACAGCCATGCCCGTCGCTGCCGCTTCAACATGGAGTTGTACCGACTATCTGGCCGCCGCAGTGGGGGAGTCTGCCTCAACTGCCGGCACAACACTGCTGGCCGCCACTGCCACTACTGCCAGGAAGGCTTCTATCGAGACCCGGGCCGTGCCCTGAGTGACCGTCGTGCTTGCAGGGGTAAGCCTGCCTCCAGCCACTTGCATGCTCTCATTCCTTGGTTTCCCAGAGCCCCAGACAGGGAAGGTTCTGATCAGTCCCTTCCCACCTCTGCCTTCAGCCTGCGACTGTCACCCCGTGGGTGCTGCTGGCAAAACCTGCAACCAGACCACAGGGCAGTGTCCCTGCAAGGACGGGGTCACTGGCCTCACCTGCAACCGCTGTGCCCCTGGCTTCCAGCAGAGCCGCTCACCAGTGGCACCTTGTGTTAGTGAGTGACCCTACCCTGCCTCAGCAACCCCAGCTCTCTGTCTGTCCCTGGAGCCCTGCAGACTCCCCTGCCCCTCCATGGCCGGCCATTCTCCCACCCTCTCCACAGAGACGCCCGTCCCTGGACCCACTGAGGAGAGCAGTCCTGTGGAGCCCCAGGGTAAGTGGACAGGGAACAGGGCTCCTGAGTCTGGTTGTACCATAGGGCAGGTGCTATAGTTTGGAGGGGACAGTGGGATTTTGTGTCAGCCTCCCACCCACCTCTCCAGACTGTGACTCGCACTGCAGACCTCCCCGCGGCAGCTACCGCATCAGCTTGAAGAAGTTCTGCAGGAAGGACTATGGTAGGTTCTAGGGCTCCTTTGCTTTGACCTTCTCCCCTTCCCTTCTTGCCCCTCCTCTGCCAACTTCCCCTTAGAAAATTTTGACCCTCGCTCCCCAAGGCCCATCCCCATCTCTCAGGTACCCCACTGTTGCCAGCCCTTCCTCCCTAGCCCTAGGTGTCCATCCCCTTCTAGCCCTGCCCTCCTCACCCCATGCCCTCTCATCCTCCCCACAGCGGTGCAAGTGGTGGTGGGAGCACGTGGAGAGGCACGAGGCGCGTGGACGCGCTTCCCGGTGGCTGTGCTGGCTGTGTTCCGGAGCGGCGAGGAGCGCGCGCGGCGCGGGAGCAGCGCGCTGTGGGTGCCAACTCAAGACGCGGCCTGCGGCTGTCCACGCCTATTACCTGGCCGCCGCTACCTGTTGCTGGGGGACGGACTAGGAGCTGCTGTTGGGGGCTCAGGGGGCCGGGGTCCTGGGCTCAGCGCGTCCCGCGGAAGCGTGGTGCTGCCCTGGAGGGACGCGTGGACGCGACGCCTGCGTAGGCTGCAGCGGCGGGAGCGGCGGGGACGTTGCGGAGCGGCCTGAGCACGCGTGCGGGGCGGGGAAGTGGGTGGGACGCAGCGCCCACAACCCGGCACACGACGCCTCCCTGGGTGCTTTATGCCTGCGTCCCTGGGGGGTGTATCCGACAATGCGACACCTGCCCCCGACATGGAAGCGCTGAATAACCCCAGAGAGCAGCTTGGAGGCTTCTTAGGCAGCTGTCATCCCCAGGGCTCCTCTGTCTCCCCATCCTCACGCTGCCTGTCCTCTCCAAGGGACACTGTGATACCCCAGGTTGTGAACGCCCCTATGATGCCAGGACCTCTCTGGGGTCAGAAACCATCTTAAGGGCCACTATGATTCATACCCTGCCCCCCGACGCAGTGATCCACCCGCGAGCGCTCTGACTTCCCCTAAAGGCACGGTGGCCCTCATAGACGCTGCGGACCGACCCCCATGGGGGTCGGAGAACCAAGTCTGCTGCCCCGACAGTGCCTTTTCCGCCTTCTGCCAACACCGGCAGAGGGCGCTGTGGCTTCTTCCCACGAGGACGGCCGCCCCTGTCCATCTTAGTGCGGTCTCTGGCCCCTACGTCAGTCCCGGCCTTTGTCTCTGCGGTTGGATGTCCGTGTCCTTTTCTCTGGTCTCCGTCCGGCCGTCTCTTTCCGTGGCGCATCTGAGCCTTATGCTCCCCTGCGCCCCTAATCCGCCGGCTCAGAACTGGACGTTGTGCCCATGACAGCCTAGGTTCACGCGTGACCCGGCGTGCAGCTGTCCGGGCTCCTGCTACCCGCAGTCCCCGCCATGCTTGGCTCGACTCCGGGTACCTCTCACAAGACCCCGGCCCTTCTACTGGTGTATGCAGCTGCCACCGGCGTCAGCGCGCATGCCCAGAGCTAGGCTGGGCCGCGACCCGCGAGCGCTCCGGGGTGGGCAGCCGGAGGCGCGTGCTCGGCGGGGGCGGGGCCGCGTGCGCGCTTGCGCAGTAAAGCCGCCGCCGTCGTGCGGCGAGTTGAGGAGCCGGCGGCGCAGCGAGGTGGGTGCGCAAGGGTCTAGTGGGGGTGTGACGGCTGATTGCGGCGTCGCCGTGCTGGGGGAGGGGGCGTGAGGGCTTGACTGCGGGGTCTCGTCTGATGGCTGGTGTGCTGGGGGCCCACGCAAGGCTCAGGGGGCTCCAGAGCCTGGCACTGCCCAGCGTGGCAGCCACGGACCGGCCACAGGGCAGCCGCTGGGGCACGACGCAGGGGAGGGCTAAATGTCATCGGAAAGACCTGTCTCTGTGTCACCCTTTCCTCGGGGCGCTTTCCGTGTCTACCCAGTAGGAATTCCTCTTCTGGACTCAGTCAAAATTGCAAGATTCTCTTGATACGTTCTGCCCTTAGGAGACCTGGAGCCCCTCCCAGCCCTCCTCTTGCCCCAGGGTGACAACCTGACCACTGTACCTAAGGGTCTGCCCAGCTTCTTAGCTCTGTCCAGTGGGTGCCCTCTTGGCCACTGTGCCAGGCGGCAGGCAGCTCTCCTCCAGGCCCTGCCAGTTCGCCAGGGGCTGCTTGGCGCCGCCTCCCTGAGCCTGGAATGAACACAGCTGGAAGGTAGAGCTGGTACCACCTGGGCTGGCTGCACCCGAGTGGGCAGGGGTGCTGGTGGCCTGGCCGTAGTCTTTCTGTGATGCCTGCCCAGTATGGACAGGCTCAGTAGCGAAACAGATGTGCTGTGGGCCTCCTGAGTTGACATTAAAGGTTGTTGAGAACCACCTCTATTGTGTGCAGGTGTAAGTTGACTGTTAGGTTTGTGGCTGTGGTTTTGCTGGTTTTGATGCTGGTTTTCTAGTAAGGGAGAATCTGTCTACCTTTTCAAGGCTAACAAACAGTAGAAAGTGATTTTCCTTATTTTGCTGTATGTTTGCTCTAGAGCAGTGGTTCTCAACCTTCCTAATGCTGCAACCCTTTAATACAATTCCTGTGGGTCATGACCCACAGGTTGAGAAACGCTACTCTAGAGTCAACAGGTGACTTCCTGGCAGTTTGCAGGAAGGACTATTTCATTATTTGGTATGTGTTGCCATTTTCTTTCTTTTTTTTTTTTTGAGACAGAGCCTCAAGCTGTCACCCTGGATAGAGTGCTATGGCATTACAGCTCACAGCAACCTCCATTTCCTGGGCTCAAGCGAGTCTCTTGCCTCTGCCTCCCATGTAGCTGGGACTACAGGTGCCCGCCACAACGCCCGGCCATTTTTTGGTTGCAGCCATCATTGTTGTTTGACGGGCCGGGCTGGATTCGAACCCGCCAGCTCAGGTGTACATGGCTGGCGTCTTAGCCCGTTGAGCCATGGGCGCCAAGCCTGTGTTGCCATTTTCTCCACTTGAGGGCAAAGGCTCCATGTTCACGTTCTATACAGCAGGCACCTGTAAATGTTTTCTCAGCTAGCTTGAAGACAAGCAGACAGGTTCTTCTCATCATAAGGAAATTGGACTAGGAGAAACTAGCCCAGATAAGAAAAGAGCAAGCCAAGGTTGGGCACAGTGGCTCATGCCTGTAATCTTAGCACTCTAGGAGGCCAAGGTAGGTGGATTGCTTGAGCTCAGGAGTTTGAAACCAGCCTGAGCTAGAGAGAGACCCCGTCTCTAAAACTAGCCAGGCATTGTGGCAGGTGCCTGTAACCCCAGCTACTCGAGAGGCTGAGGCCAGAGGATCATTTCAGCCCTAGTTTGAGGTTTCTGTGTACTATGACACCACAGCACTCTACTGAAGGCGACAAAGTAAGACTCTGTCTCAAAAAAAAAAAAAAGAAACAAAAAAGACCAAGACATCTCTCAAAGACTTTACAGTTACTGTTCCTAGCCAGTAGCATGACCCCCCTCATGTGTTTCCTTTCATTCTGGGTTGATCCTATTCTAATCTCCTCAGCACTCAGATAAAGCCTTTACGTGAAGTATTTACTGGGTAGCAAGTGCTCTGTTTAGAAGCCCTCCTTTTTACCCCTGTGACCAGGGCCATAGTCATATTGTGGACATCTGTGCTCCCCCATGGCCTGGCATGGGATGGGTCAGAGATTTTCTGTAAATGATGTTTGAAATGGATCAAGGTACTCTGGTTGGGACTGTGGATCTGAACCAGTCCAGTGACTCTCAACTAGGTTAAGGGTGACCTTTTGGGGAGACAGAAATTACCCAGGGTTTTCATAACAATATATTTTAACACCCTAGGTCTGCAAGTTCACCTGTAGGTGAGCCTTGCTAGCTCTTACTGACTGTACCTGCCAGGAGTGTCCGGGAGGTTTGAGTGACCTTGAACACACAATGTCGCTCTTAATTCTCTATAGATTGAGCCAACTTCAGAGACATATTTAAGTGTTTTGCTTTAAGTGTTTCTCATTTAACTTACAGAAGGAAAATGGAGCAGGTTGTAAAAAAGCACTTAACATGTTGTTAATGTTCAATGTTTTACTGGTTTGAGCATACCTTTTTTGTTATGACAATTCTATAAATGGGAGAAGTCTCTTTTAACTCAAAGCACCAATTTCAGTCGCTGTTTCAAACATTGCCTTCCACTTGGAGATAATATCAAAGAAACAAAACCTCCGGGTTTTTTTCTGAGAGCCAACTTGAATTCGTTATTCAATTATTTTCTTTATCCTTTTAGCATCTATGTTGTTTTGTTTTGTTTTGTTTGAGACAAGATATCATTCTTTTGCCCAAGCTGGAGTGCAGTGGGATCATCACAGCTCACAGCAACCTCAGACTCCTGGGGTCAAGCAATCCTCCTGCCTCAGCTTCCCAAAAAGCTGAGGCTATAGATGTACATCATCACACCCAGCTAAATTTTCTCTTTTCTAAATTTTTGTAGAAACAAGGTCTTGCCCTTTTTCAGGCTGATCTCAAATTCCTAGCCTCAAGCAATCTTCCCACCTTGGCCTCCCAAAGTGCTAGTATTACAGGCATGAGCCACTGAGCCACAGTATCTGGGCTCAGCATGTGTTTATTGAATTCCCACTTCATGTAAGGAGGCACTGTGAGGTATGCTCTGTGGCTAGGTCATTGAGTAAGGCATGGTCTCTGCCCTTGAGTAACTTCCAGTGTGGTGAGGAGACCAGCTAATAAACATAATAGGCACTCTGATATAGGTAGACAGAGGCAGCTGTGGGTTCCAAGCTGTGGCATCTGGCTGGATGTGATAGATGAGGGCCTGAGGATTTGAAGGGTGATTGGAAGCAGCAAGGCCATGAGAGAAAAAGAGACTTTTCAGGGGAAAAAAACAACATACATGAAGTAACAAGGACCTGGTTTCCCCCTGCCAGCTGTTTGGAGGAGGACAGTGGGCAGCCTTGGGTGGATGCTGAGAAGGGGGAGAAAGTGAGAGAGCTGGGCTGGCAATAAACCTGTAAGGCCCTTGCAGGCCAGCCCAAGAATTTGACTCTTACCCCGAATGGCAGGAGGCAGCTGAAGCATCTTGGGTTTGTGAATAACTTGGTACATGAGTGGGCAGTGGTAGCCAGGGTGGGCTGCACTGATGCCAGGGCACACCCAGAGACACATAAGCACAGAAGAAAGAGCAAGGCTCAGAGGTAGTGACTGTGGGACGGGAAGACCCAGGGAGGAGGAAGGGAATGCTCCAAGATTGGGTGGCAGCTGGCAGTACCATGTTCCACGTGGCATTTGCAGCAAGGGAGCAGGCTTGGGGAAAAGTCCTGACCAGCATGGAGATGCTGATCTGGCTGCTGGAGCGACATCCAGACTGTGCATAGATACAGACTGTTCTGGAGCCAAGGAGACCACACCGTGCTAGAGAGCATTTTGTAGATGCTGGATGGCATCCAGCCTGGGGAGTGGGCTGGGTCTTCCCAGGAGAGTGTAGGGTGACAGAAAGAATACTGAACCCTGAAGACACCTAACACTATGTACTTAAAACAAAAAATAAGGTAACAGGCTCAGCACCCATAGAGCAGTGGTTAGGGCACCAGCCACATCCACCGGAGATAGAGGGTTCGAACCTGACCTGGGCTTGCTAAACAATGACAACTGCAACAAAAAAATAGCCAGCAGGCAAGAGAATCACTTAGGCCCAAGAGTTTGAGGTTGCTGTGAGCTGTGAAGCCACAGCCCTATACTGAGGGCGACATAGTGAGACTGTGTCTCAAAAAATAATAGTAATAATAATAATGTAACCAGAAGACCAACCAGTAAGCCATTGCTTCCAGGGGATGGATTAGCATGTTGTGGCTTCATGGCTCACAGCAATCTCAAACTCTTGGCCTCAGCCTCCTGAGTAACTGGGACTATAGGTACCCACCACAACGCCTGACTGATTTTTCTGTTTTTAGTAGAGATGGGGTCTTGCTCTTGCTCAGGCTGGTCTTGAACTCGTGAGCTCAAGCAGTCCAGAGTGCTAGGATTGCAGCGATGAGCTGCTGTGCCCAGCCTGAGTGTCTACCTTTTGGGGAATCTCTAGAATGAGGGTTGGTCTTCTCAAAGGATCTCACAATTAGAACTCTGGAAAAAAGCCTTCTCAGACCCTGAGATCCACGGTTGCAGAATTCTCAGTGTTCCCTCACTGTCCTTCCAGGACCCCAGTTTCTGTGTGATCTGTCAGCATTAGCAGCAGGTAGGACTATGGGGATCTATTAGGGACACAGAGTCCAAATGTTTGGTGCCTCCTCCCCCATTCTCTCCACACCAGGAGGCCTGTGGGTGAGGCTGGGGAAAGGCTGATACTGCAAAAGTGGCTCGTCCCTATCTGCCCATAGCCAGCATGTGGTCCCCACAGGACTGCCTGAGCCTTTGGATGAGTTTGTGAACAGTCACTTTTGCCTCTGATAGTGCATACAGGATTTGGGGCTGCCGGGCCTCAGAGGGGGCCTGGTGCACGGATTATGTGCAGGCAGCCACAGTCTCTCCTTTATAGGGGTTTGGGAACACACCACTCACAACTCTGGTATGTCTGCCTGATGTTACATGATTTTAATTCGGTGGTGGGCAATTCTGTTACCAATAAAAGCCCCTCTACTTACTGTGGCATTTTAAGTGGACCTCGTCCCCTAGGTCCCACTAAAAGCTCCTCTTACCTCTGTCCCTTCAGCCTTTCCTTGGAATCATTTTGTCCTTATTCCCTAATTATCCTTTGTGATCCTTTCCCAGGAAGGGTCTTTCCAGGCTTCCTATCTGGATAAATCACTGGGCCTTAGAAGGGTCAGGATGTGGATGTTAACTCTTCCTGCTCTGGTGTCCTGTCTGTCTGCCTGAGCTGTCTTCTGCTGCCCCCAGCACATAGGAGCACTGTCCTTTGTTAGCAGCTTCTGCCCCAGGCCTTTTGGCTTCCTGGAACCCATGAGGTTGGACTGCAGAACTGTATTTTAGTCTGAACTACAGAAGACGCCCACTGGCCTGCACTCACTAAGCCAAACAGCTCTGAATGGGCTCTACCCTCCTTGGCCCTGTCCTCTGCACATGCTGCCTCTGCCACTTCCTGGGGCCAAGGCCCCACCCTTCAAGACCCAGCGGAGGCAGGTGCTGGCTCTGAGAAGCCTTGGGCCCAGATACCCTGTGCTTTCCTATCAGAGGACTTGCACCTTGCCTTGGCATGGTCAGCACACACAACGTAAGCTGAGCTCACTGAGGGCAGGGCCAGGGCTATACCTCTGTGCTCCAGCACTTGGCAGGCGGAATCCGGGAAGTGTGTCTTGAATGCCTATTAGAATGATTAAACCTACAGGACTTTGTTCTGGCCGGCTCTCTCATTATGTCTGAAGATACTTAAGGAGAACCTCCTATGCACCTCACCTTCCAAGGCACACCTGTCACAGGCATCTGGCTTGGAACTTAGACCAGTTAGAATTCTTTTCGTCTGGTTTTCCTTCTGTGCCTTGAAGGGTGTTTTTCCAGACCTGCTGTTTGAAGACCTTTAGAGCTCAGAAAATAAAGATCATGAATGAGGAGATCTCCATTCCAACTGTAGTCTCTGCCTGTGGGTGAGCCACACCAGACTCGAGGGATAGTGTTCTGCCTGAGACAGGGACATGGGGCTATCTTGAGTGGCTAGCCAAGGATGACACTCAGACTGGCCTGTAGGAGCCCCTATGGCAGGCTCAGGAGCCACTGTAAAGATGCATTTGAACTTCGAGCTCTCGCAGGCAGGCAGGCTGGCCAGCTGGCCTGTGGTGCTGTGACTAACGCCTCATTAATGGCCACACCCCTGTTGTACCTGGCACGTGCCCTCCATTGTGTGCCACCAGCAAAGAACCTACTATCAGGTTCCCTGCCAGCCAGCTCCTTGATAGTCATTATGGAATGCCATTGGCCATTAATATTTGAAAAATTCCTATGCTGTGCTTCAGGGTTGGGGCCAAGCACACCTTGCCTTCCTGACAGGTGACAACACCTGCCCAGACGGTTGCATGCCTAGGATGAGCTGGCTGATGGTCCCTATTGTCATTTGGCCTTCAAAATTAAATTTTCATCTTGAGCCCAAGTGGTGTACAATTTTTTTTTTTTTTTTGAGTCTCTGCCTGTTTCCTCCTCCTGTTTCCTCCTTCCCAGGGCACACTGGGTATTATGTGAGACACTTGGGTACAGAAGTCACCCTGCAGTGGAAGAGCCGGACGCACAGCAGATCGCGGCCATGGTGTGCTGGGTGAGAACAGATTTGAACAGGGAGGAGCTGTGGAGCTCTGCGGGGAGGGAAAGGAACTAGACTGAGAGGAAAAAGGGGACAGGGACAGGCATATCCTGCCTGATGAGGACAGTCCCTCCCAATGTAGCGTGGAGACTTCTGTTGGTGCTGTGTGACCATGACTCCTGAAGCTACTGCTGGAGGGGCCAGATCCTGAAGGGTCTGTCTTGAGGCCAGGAAAGGATTTTAGGTGAGAGTAATGACCTAGTGACTTGGTGAAACCCTGGGCAGAGCGGAGTGGATGGCATTAGTGTGTGTGGAGCATGGACATACGAGACGCCTGGGAAGAGCTGAAAGGACTGGGAGCTCACAGTGGGATTCCAGGCTCAGGCAAGTACTGTGTGGAAGAGGCAGGTGTGGCAGAGAGCTGATGATGGTGGTGCTTTAGGAGCTGTGCTTACACATAAGGGCCTAAAGGGATTCATTAGATTTGGCAATTCAGGCCAGGAGGGGCAGAAGCGGGAAGGGTAGTGGACGGCAGCCAGACTCAGAAGGAAGACAAGGGAGGAGAGGCCAAGCGGAGTGGGGCCTTGGTGTTCTGGTTGCTGTGTTTGGGGCTTGCCTGTGGCACAGGGCGAGAGGGGAGACCCAGAAAGTGAGACCCAGAACCTGCCAAGGGTGGCAGAATGCAGAGAATGGGGCAGCTCTGTGCCTCGGGGGAAGTGGGTGGGAGAGTGCTGAGGGTTGCTCTCAGGAGGGATAAGCAGGTGGCAGGATGTTCCCGCACCCCCAGGCTCTCATACCTCAGGCTGGCTTTCCTGTATGGTTTTTTTCCTTTTTTTTTTTAAAACAGAGTCTTGCTCTTTTCTCTTCCTTCCCCGTGTGTCTCGTGTCTCTCTCTCTTCTTTCTCCTCTCTTCCCCCGTTTCTCTCTCTCTCCCCTCCTCCTTAATGCTGCTCTGCAGCTTCCCCCACTAATAAAGACCTTTCCTACAAAAAAAAAAAAAAAAACCAGTCTCACTCTGTCACCCTCTGTAGAGTGCTGTAGCATCACAGCTCACACCAACCTCCAGCTCTTGGGCTTAGGCGATTCTCTTGCCTCAGCCTCCCGAGTAACTGAGACTACAGGTGCCCACCACAACACCCAGCTATTTTTGGTTGCAGTTTGGCCGGGGTTGGGTTTGAACCCACCACCCTCGGTATATGAGGCCGGCAACCTACTCAATGAGCCACAGGGACCGCCCGCTTCTTTTTTTTTTTTTTCTTTGAGACAGTCTTACTTTGTCACCCTCAGTAGAATGCTGTAGCATCATAGCTCACAGCAATGTCAAACTCTTGGGCTCAAGTGATTCTCTTGCCTCAGCCTCTCAAGCAGCTAGGACTATAGGCACGCACCACAATGCCAGGCTATTTTTAGAGATGAGGTCTTGATCTTGCTGGTCTCAAACCTGTGAGCTTGGGGCAATCGATATGAGCCACTGCACCTGGTGCACGGGGCCAGTGCTCTAACTATAGAGGTATGGGTGCCCAGCCCCTTGTATGGTTTTTCCATGTGGCTGAGGCCAGAGGATGCATGGTGGAGTGGGTCTTACTGTGACTCAGCAGGCTTACCTGATAAAGGGATAAAGCTGGGTGGGACTGGCAGATAGGAGGAGGGCAACAAGGAACCCTCAGACAGGGCTTTGAGAGGGGTTAAGAATACGTGACCTCCGCATGGGGTGGTTAAGGCTTTAAGTTGGAGATTGGAGAGGCCATGGAGCTTCAAGCTAATTTTGCCTACTCAGCCCATGATGGTGGCAGCACAGAGAGAAAGGCTGGGAGCCAGAGAGGGGGACAGGGTGCAAGGGAAGGGGCAGTGTCCTGGTAAGGGACTGCCTGCTGTCCAGCCAGGAGGAGGAAGGGTGGTGCACGTATGTAGGTGATAATATGTGTTTACATAGATAGATAAGTTCCAGAGCAAGAAGAGAGGTTGAGAGCTAGGGTCTAGGGGTCAAAAAAGCAGAGCAGCAAGGTAAGAAGGCAGAGAGTCACCCTTGTTAGTGACACCACTACCATCAGTCATCATCCTGCAGACCGGAGTCTCACCAGGCAGTGAGGGGTTGTTCTCAACTATGCCCATTCAGGGCCTCTCCCACCTCCTGCCAGGGGAGCATGAGAAGGCCTGGGTGGGCCCCTACTCTGCCCTTGGGGTCCCCTCTTCACCACCTGCCTTGTTGCCCCAGGCTGCATGGTTCTGCTGCCTCTGTATCCAGTCCCCAGGCAGATCTGTCTGGAATGAAAGCTTGATCACACTTCTTCACCCCAGCAGTCTGGTGGCCCCCTCACCAGTGGGATAGGGTTGGACCCCTCTGTGGAACAAAGGCCTCTGTGGTTCAGCTGCCCACCCACCTACTTTAGAAATACTCCTAGGAAGTAGTGGCTTGTAGCCACCTGAACACAGGAGCACAGCAAGGCTTGGCTGTCCATGCAGAGTGTATGCTGGTCCTATACCCGGAGCACCCACCTCACCCTACCTTCCCTTCAAGCCCCCGGAGTCACTTGCAGTCATCCCCTCACTTGTGCCTCTGCCTTTACAAGTGTCTACAAATCAGCTTTCTGACTGTGCTGCCAGGTATTTTATTTGCATATCTGCTGTATCTAGCTCAGTGCCAGGCACCTGCATTCAGCAGAAGGGTCCAGAAAGATAGGCCTAGTGGACAGATGAGCCAGTGGCTCCCTTTTGTCAAGGGTCGAGCCCCATGGTGCTGCCCAGAGGGGTGAGCACTCACACCTCCAGGGTCGTTTGTCTCTGAGGCATCCTGCAGGTTCTTAGCAGTGTTAGGCATTTCCCCGGCCTTTGCCTAGCGCATGGTGGGAGGACTGGGCCCTCGTTAGCAAATCAGACTTGACCTGGACCTGAGAGGAAGGTTCTTGTAACCAGAGGAGGGTGTCCTCTCCTGCAGGCAAATGCTTTTGCCCAGCCCTCCTGTCCGTGCCAGAACCCTACTCCTGCCTGCGGTTCAGTATATTCCTCCCACCTCCCAGCTCTTCCTCCTCATCCCTGGCTCCAGGCTGGATGTGCTTCCAGGACTCTCCCTGCCTCCCTCCGGCCTCTCTCCCAGCACCCTGACTCTCCAGCCCAGTCTCCCTTCCAGGCTGTGTTCTACCTGCTTGCCTGGCACTGAGCTCTCAGCTGCCCAGATGTGTCCTCCCCCCCACCACCACCCCTGTGCTGCTGCCCCCTCTGCCCCAAGAGTCCCTACCACCCATAGCATCTCCTCATCAGGCAGCCAACTTACGCAACCCAGAGGTGGAAATGGAGCTTAGTCATCTCTGTTGCCCTCCCTGGCCTGGCAGTCATGGTCGATGCTGAGGACCCTACCTTCCCGGACCAATGATCTATTTCCTTTTTATACCCATTTAGTGAATGGGTTCTGGAGAGAGTGAGAATGTGTCAGGCTCCATCAGGGGAGCCTGCCTGAAAGGAGTGTGCATCTCCCTGTCCAGTGGAAATCCTTCCTGTCAGCCCCTGTCCTCAGGCATCAGGGGTTCCCCACACTGGCTGGCGCCTCGCCTTGTTCCTCTGTGTTCTCGGCCCCCTCACCCAGACTGGGGAGGAAGAACTGAGCAAACAGCAGCTGATGCTCAGCCCGGCTCTGTGACAGTGACTAAGGCTCAGCCAGGCAGAGCCCTGAGGCCTTGTTAGCTTGCTGCTGGGCCCAGGGGCTGTTCTGTGGCCAGGGTGGGTGTGGTGGCCAGGCCAAGGCTGGGTGGAGCCCAGGTCTACAGCACTAGCTCTTCAAATTGTAGTCCTAGTGAATGCTGACCTCCCTGGGAGGGCGGGGGACAGTTGGCCCTTTGGTAGCATCTAGGGGTATATGCACCCCAACCACCACTTCATATGGGTGGGCTTGTCTGGGACATCCTACTGAACTCCAGCCTGGCAACACAGCAAGACTCCATCTCTTCGAAAAAATTAAAAGTACCTCCGAGATGTAGTTTCCCTGGGCTGGGATTCTCAGTTCATTTCTTACTCCCTTAGCTATAATCCATGAGTAACCTGGTATCTGTCCTGCTATCAGGCCACTCTGTTTGATAGGGTCTACTCTCCTGGGCCTTGTCCTGGCTCCCAGAGTCCCACCAGAACTCTTCGTCCATAGCTACCGGGGGGGTTCTAAATGCAGATTCTGGTCAGGTCACCTTCTCAGACCCCTTGCCCTGTGCATGTGGGGAAGCCCCTCCTCACCTGAGGCCCCCAACTGGGCACTTGCCCTCTCCCACCTCTGTGCCTCTGGGGGTGCACCATGCCCACCCCATGCAGGCTGACGCATTTCACAGGCACTGAGACCCCGGCCCCCTACTCTCCAACACTTGTAGGGTGCAGAGTTGCCAGGCTCCTCTGGGGCCATCTTCTCTCTTTCAAGTGTCCAGTGTGGGACTTGGCGGCACAGAGAGGCAGCTCCAAAGACTTGCTCTAGGGTGAGGGGAGCTATGGGACATGGGTCTGTGCCATCACCTCCCCTTCCCCCATCACACCCAGGAGCTGACTGGGAAGCAGGCTCAAGTCCAGGTGGAGGTTAAGATATAATCACCTAAACCCCTGGTTCTGTTTTTGTCGCATGAAAGAGTTTGTTTGCAAATCCAATTGTTTGGGAAATCATATCCCCCACTTTAGAGGTAAGAAATGCATCAGGTCTCATGACTCATAGGCATGGAGTGTTATTTCGGTACAGGAGTTTGGCACTGAGAAGCCACGGCCCAGGGACACTGGAGAGTGCCCATAAGCACCCTGGATCCCACTGGGGTCAGTCTTCCCTGTGCTTGGGGTCCCTCTGTGTTGCAATCTCCTTGTGTCTAAAGTGGAGCAAACAGCTGCACTGTCAGGCTGTGCTCAGGAGAGGGAGAGAGGTACGTGAAGCTAAATCTGTAGCAGCTATGTAATTTGTGTTCTGCAGCCTCTGAAGATGGGATGAGGGTTTGTCTGCCGGAGCAGGAGATGCTCTGGTTGGCCCTGGGTGTCTCCAGCCACTGTCCACGGCGAGGCCAGTCCCACTGTACCGCTTTCTCCCACCCCAGCCACATGGGCACTTGATGGAGCCACGGGTGTCCTCCCCTCTAGCCCCAGCCCCTTCCTCTTCCTGTGGGCACACTTCAGGGGATTCGTTGGAGAGGACAGATTAGGTTTTTATTTGAGCTTTCCTAAGAGTAAGAATATTAGCTGTTGTGGGATGTTCTTGGCTGAGGGCCCACTGGTACACACAACCTTCTCTCCCCAGGGAAGGCTGCCTAGAGCTATTCTGCAGCCATTTGAGGGGTCCTGAGCCTTTGTCTCACCCTTTGTTGAATCGGGAATAAGTGCTGTGGCCAGAGGGCACGGTGATCATATGTGTCACCTGTAGTGAGATAGCAATCTGGGGAAATGGAAGTCACTTGGTGGGGCGCCAGTTTGCTCGATGGTTAGAGCACCAGCCCTATGCACTGGGACTGGTGGGTTTGAACCCAGCCCAGGCCTGCTAAACAAAAAAAATAGCCAGGGTTGTGGCGGGCGCCTGTAGTCCCAGCTACTCGGGAGGCTGAAGCAAGAGAATTGCCTAAGCCCAGGAGTTGGAGGTTGCTGTTAGCTGTGTGACGCCACGGCACTCTACCAAGGGTGATAAAGTGAGATTCCGTCTCTACAAAAATAAAATAGCCAGGTATTGTGGCAGGCGCCTGTAGTCCTGGTTACTAGGGAGGCTGAGGCAAGAGAATTGCTTGAGCCTAACAGTTGAGGTTGCTGTGAGCTATGATGCTACAGCACTCTACCAAATGTGACAAAGTGAGACTGTCTCAATAAAAAAAAAATCTGGAAATCACTTGCTTCTACTTATATATATTTTTGTTTTCAAGAAACATTTGCTTTCCATCTATAGCAAATAGAGAAAAAGTAGAAAAAGGCCCTATTATGAGAAAAAGGCCCTGTAGCTCATTGGAGGAGACTTTCCAGCTGGGAGAGAAGTTGGATCAAAGGTAGGAAGGAACACAGAGGAGGTGTTCCAGCCCCATAGCTTGACCCTCCTGTAGGATGAAGCAGGCATTGACCAGTCGGGACCGTGACTGCCCAGCTACTCGATGTCTGCCTAGTGCCAGGCCTCAAACTCTGAGGAGCAGTAACAAGGAAAAAACCCTGGAGACATCTGAGCAGCACTGGCCTGCCAGGCTGGGCCGAGTGCTTTCTATAAGCAGCCTCCAGTAATCCTCACACCAGAAGTATCAGCTGGAGCACATCCCTTCCCTCTTTCCCACTGTACCCACTCCTGCCCCTTGGTCAGTCTCTGCTGTTCTTGCCTGGTTCCTAGGATGCTGGCCTGCTCCTGCCTCAGGGTCTTTGCATTTGCTCTTCTGTTGTCCTGAGTGTTCTTTCCTGGGTCTTCTCCTAATTACTTCAACTTAAACATCATCTCTTGGGTGAGATGCACCCTGCGTACCTTGAAAAAATAGCTGTCACCTTCCAGACCAGGCCAGTGTGTATAGTCCTTACCACTTTAATTGAGCACTGTCTGTAATTCTTGTGAGCCCAACAGGGTATCTAGTGCAATATCTCCTATTTTTCCAGACTTGCAGACCAGGCCCAGAGCTGAGGCCAAGAGAGACAAAGTACTTCCCCACTCCACCCAAATTCAGGAAAGTGCAGACAACTGGGGCTAAGAGAGGACCACCTTGGAGATTCAGCCGTGCCCCAACCCCATGCCTCTGCAGTGAACTTGAGACTATGTGGAGGGGGGTTTAGGTGAATACAGTGCTTGTGGTGGGTAACTATTTCCTCCCTTCTCTCAGAGGCCAAGAAAAAGTGGTTCCCAAGGAAACCATCTCACAGCTAGAGGTATAGTGGGCTGCCCAGGCAGGGGGAGACAGAGCGGGTTCCCGGCACTCCCAAGTAAGTCCAGAGTCAGAGTAAGCATTCAACCTGCAGGTGTTGCTTGGGAACTAAAACCCATGAGGGGGCAAGTATTATTTATTTATTTATTTATTTTATTTTTTTTTTGAGACAGAGTCTCACTCCGTCACCCTTGGTACAGTGCTGTGGTGTCACAGCTCACAGCAACTTCCAGCTCTTGGGCTTAGGAGACTCTTTTGCCTCAGAGTAGCTGGGACTACAGGCACCCGCCACAATACCCGGCTATTTTTTTGTTGCAGTTTGGCCGGGGCTGGGTTTGAACCCACCACCCTTGGTATATGGGGTTCAATCTACTCACTGAACTACAGGCACCACCTGCAAGTATTATTTATTAATACCACTTTTTTTTTTTTTTTTTTTGGAGATAGAGTCCCAAGCTGTTGCCCTGGGTAGAGTGCTGTGAGTCATAGCTCATAGCAACCTCCAGCTCTTGGGCTCAAGCAATCCTCTTGCCTCAATTTTTCTTTTTTTTTTCTTTTGCAGTTTTTGGCTGGGGCGGGATTTGAACCTGCCACCCCCGGTATATGGGGCCAGTGCCCTACTCCTTTGAGCCACAGGTTCCGCCCAATTTTTCTATTTTTAGTAGAGACAGGGTGTTGCTTTTGCTCAGGCTGGTCTCTTAACTCCCGGTAGGAGCAAGCAACCCACCTGCCTCCGCCTCCCAGAGTGCTAGGATTATAGGTGTGAGTCACCACACCAGGCCTTTTTATTTTTGAGACAGAGTCTCACTTGGTCACCCTTGGTAGAGTGCTATGGCATCTTAGCTCTCAGCAACCTCAAACTCTTGGGTTCAAGCAAGCCTCTTGCCTCAACCTCCCAAGTAGCTGGGACTGCAGGCGCCCGCCACAACGCCTGGCTATTTTTTAGAGATGGAATCTCACTTTTGCTCAGGTTGGTCTCAAACTCGTGAGCTTAGGCAATCCACACACCTCAGCCTCCCAAGTGCTGCGATTACATTGAGCCATTATACCCAGGCAATTATTAGCAGCACTTTATAGACAAGAAAACTGCAGGTTTAGGGAACATGAATGACTTTTGTCCAAGGTTCAAGCAAACAAGTGGCAGAGCCAGACTTTGAAGCCAGGCCTTTCTGACTTCAAATCTAGACTGTGTCCCACAACTGCCTGGGGAAGGACAGGGAAGCTGGTCGCTGCCTTCAGGCATGGCACCTTTGTCAGGAGCTAGGGGACTGTGGAGAACAGATGCAGTTTATAACGCCCAGCAGCAGCAGCAGCAAACCCACAGGTAGCTGGACAGTGAGTTCTCACTTCGGTTATGAGAACTCAGCTCCAGAGCATGGGTGTCCAAGCCTGGATTATTTTAGGTTGTTGATCACTTTCCTCCCTCTTCTTGCTTCTCTGTCCCAATAACCAGTTTCAAAAAAATCTAACCCAGTTGGGCGTGCTGGCTCACACCTGTAATCCCAGCAGTGTGGGAGGCTGAGGAGGGAGAAGTGCTGGAGCTCAGGATTTCGAGAGTTGCCTGAGTGAGAGTGAGACCCTGACTCATAAAAAATGACAAACCCAGCCGGGTGCTGCAGCAAGTGCCTGTAATCCCAGTGGCTTCAGGGACTGAGGAGGCGGGATGCCCCCAGCCTAAGTCTGAGGTTGCAGTGAGCTATGACGCCATTGCACTGTGCTCAGGGCCTAGGGTGGGTCCCTGTCTCAACAACAACAACAAAACAACAAATGAGCAAGGAAATAAAAAAAAAATCTAACTCAGTTGTTAATATGTATAAATGCAAGAAAAAGCATAAAATATATATATCAAAGCATGAAATATATATACCAAAATGTTAATGGTAAGTATGTTTAGGTAGAAAGGGAGGAGTTAAGATTTAGAGGAGATAATTTAAACAGAACTCTCAATTTTTACTTTATAATTTGGCCTTGTTTGATGATTATTTCTGATTGTGTATTCATATGTAACTGTGTAATAAAAATTTTTTTTTAGGCCTGGTATGGTGGCTTACGCCTGTAATCCTAGCACTCTGAGGCTGAGGCAGGGGGATTCCTGAGCTCACAAGTTCAAGACCAGCCTGAGCCAGAGCGAGACCCCATCTCTAAAAATAGCCGGGTGTTGTGGTGGGCTCCTGTAGTCCCAGCTACTCAGGAGGCCCATGTAAGGGAATTGCCAGAGCCCAAGAATTTGAGATTGCTGTGAGCTGTGACGCCATGGCACTCTACTGAGGGTGACAAAGTGAGACACTGTCTCCAAAAAAAAAATCTTGTTTGCCTGGCCTCAGAAATGTTGGGCTCTCTTTTTGGGTGGGGTCTTGGGGAAGAAGCACCCCAGAGGCATCTTCAAGGTCTTTGGCACATGTCCTTGCTTCAGGTGTCCCTAGACTCACAGCAGCAAATAAAACTCAGAATTTGTTTCTCCCTAAAGGAACTTTGCAGGTGTGATAGTCACTTCTAGAGTTTCCAGTTTAATATTCAACCTAAATCTGCGGCCAGTTGAGTGAAGGTTGGTGCTGTTCTACCCAGCTCCCGTTCTGTTTATAAACATGCTTATTGCCCAGTGAAGGAGCCAGTTCTGTTCACTCAAACAGGATGGGTCAGGAGCTGCTGCAGAATTTAATGAGCCCGGAGCCTGGGGCTTGTTACTGTGTAGGTGGCTCAGAGTGCCCTGGCCATGGGGTGCAAGGAGATCTGCTGGGCTGGCCTTTGAAACCTGGGAAGGAGGGAACCCTCTTTGCTCTTCCTCCTAAGACAGATGAAGCAAAACTGATCTATTGCCTTGAAGTTTCTGTTCTTCTGAGGAAGCAGGTGCTGGCCCTGGCAGTAGGCCTTGTCCTTCTGTGGGCGAGGCATTTCCAGTGAGCATATTAAAATTAGTTCAATCTCTTTTTAATGTTTTCTTTTCTTTTTTTTTGAGACAGAGTCTTACTTTATCACCCTCGGTAGAGTACTATGGCATCACAGCACACAGCAACCTCCAACTCCTGGACTTAGGCCATTCTCTTGCCTCAGCTTTCCGAGTAGCTGGGACCACAGGCGCCCGCCACAACGCCCAGCTATTTTTTTGTTGCAGTTTGGCCAGGGCTGGGTTCGAACCTGCCACCTTTGGTATAGGGGGCTGGTGCCTTAACCATTGAGCCACAGGCGCCATCCTCTTTTTAATGTTTTCATCAGAAAACTTTGTTTTAATTAATGCTTTCTGTGGAGAAGCCCTTGTAAAAACAGTATCAGTGGTTATATACCTAAACTAATTGAAAGCAGGGACTCAGATCATGTACAGCTATATTCACAGCAGCCCAGAAAATAAATAGACTGTGTGGTCTCTCATGGGATACAATATTATTCAGCCTTAAAAAGGAAAGGTGTTCTGCTCTAACACTGGTGAACCTCAAGGGCATTATGCTAAGTGAAATACGCCAGATACAAAAGGATAAATACCTGTGATTCCACTTCTAGGAGGCACCTGGAGTAGTGAACTCTATAGAGACAGAAAGTGAAATGGTGATTGCCTGGGGAGGAGGAGTTAGTGGCTCATCAGTGCAGAGTTTCAGTTTGGGCACAAGACAGAGTTCAGAAGGAGCTGGGACAGTCTCCCTTTGTCTCTCCTGATAGAGAGCTGTGGTGGTGATGGTTGTCTAGTATGAATGTTCTTAACGTCCCTGAATTGTGCACTCAGAAATGGTTAAAATTAGCCAGGCTCAGTGGCTCACCTGTAATCCCAGTGTTTTGGGAGCTTGGGGTGGGAGGATCACTTGAGACCAGGAGTTCAAAGTTACAGTGCACCTTGATGCTGTGATGATTCTTCCGCACTCCAGCCTGGGTGACAGTGTCTGTAAAAAAGAAAAAAAAAAAGTTAAAACAGTAAATCTTATGTTAGGTGTATCTGCTGCACACAAAAGAACTCAGTATTGAAGTGCTTGCTTAAGACGTTGTCTCAAAGGTGAAGGTACTTTTTACTTTTCATTCATCGTTTTAAAGTAGTATTCACATTTTTAGATGAATGTTCGATCTAGATTAAAGAGAAACCAGAGGGCGGCGCCTGTGGCTCAGCGAGTAGGGCGCCGGCCCCATATACCGAAGGTGGCGGGTTCAAACCCAGCCCCGGCCGAACTGCATCAAAAATTAGCCGGGCGCTGTGGTGGGCGCCTGTAGTCCCAGCTACTTGGGAGGCTGAGGCAAGAGAATCGCTTGAGCCCAAGAGCTGGAGGTTGCTGTGAGCTGTGACTCCACTGCACTCCACCGAG
>CAUYON010052263.1:0-15290 GCA_963573935.1 Arctocebus calabarensis
GGGCATTGTGGCGGGTGCCTGTAGTCCCAGCTACTTGGGAGGTGAGGCAAGAGACTCGCTTGAGCCCAGGAATTGGAGGTTGCTGTGAGCTGTGATGCCACAGCACTCTACCCAGGGTGACAGCTTGAGGCTCTGTCTCAAAAAAAAAGAAAATATTTCAGATTGCATATGAAGCCAGCACATTATACCCCATGATTGCACTAATGTACACAGTTATGATTTAATAAAAAATCAAAAAATAAAAAATAAAAAATAAATCCAGCATCCTTTTCTAATTTGCACAACTGAAGAGTATAGGCATAATGTGGCACATTTCTTAAACTGATTGAAGCTATCTATGACAAACCCACAGCTAATATTTTACTGAATGGAGTAAAACTGAAAGCTTTTCCTCTTAGAACTGGAACCAGACAAGGTTGTCGTCTGTCACCATTACTATTCAACATAGTACTGGAAGTTCTAGCCAATACAATTAGGCAAGACAAGGAAATAAAGGGCTTCGAAATGGGAGCAGAGGAGGTCAAACTCTCCCTCCTTGCTGACGATATGATCTTATACTTAGAGAACCCCAAAGACTCAACCACAAGTCTCCTGGAAATGATCAAAAATACGTAATGTCTCAGGATATAAAATCGATGTCCACAAGTCATATACCTTTGTATATGCCAATAACAGTCAAGATAAAAGGCTAATTAAGGACACAACTTCATCATAGCTTCAAAGAAAATGAAATACCTAGGAATATACCTAACAAGAGAGGTAAAGGACCTCTATAAAGAAAATTATGAAATACTAAGAAAGGAAACAGCAGAGGATTTTAGCAAATGGAAGAACATACCATGCTCATGGCTGGGAAGAATCAACATTGTTAAAATGTCTATACTTCCCAAAGTAATGTACCAATTCAATGCTATCCTTATTAAAATACCAACATTGTACTTTCAAGACTTGGAAAAAATGATTCTGCATTTTGTATGGAACCAGAAAAAACCCTGTATAGCTAAGGCAGTTCGTAGTAATAGAAACAAAGGTGGGGGTATCAGCATATCAGATTTTAGGGTATATTACAAGGCCATAGTGGTCAATACAGCATAATACTGGCACAAAAATTGAGACGTAGATATTTGGAATCGAATAAAAAAACAGGAAATGAAACTAACATCTTACAACCACCTAATCTTTGATAAACCAAACAAGAACATACACTGGGTGAAAGACTGTCTGTTCAATAAATGGTGCGTTGAGAACTGGATATCCACATGTAAAAGACTGAAATTGGACCCACACCTTTCTCTACTCACAAAAATTGATTCAAGATAGATAAAGGACTTAAATTTAAGGCATAAAAAAATTAAAATCCTTAATGACACGGGAAGATACCAGCCTGGGGAAAGACTTCATGAAGAAGATTGCTGTGGCAATTGCAACAACACCAAAAATAAACAAATGGGACTTAATTAATCTGAAAAACTTCTGTAAAGCTAAGGAGACAACAACCAAAGCACATAGACAACCTACACAATTGGAAAATATTCGCATATTTTGAATTAGACTAAAGTTTGATAACTAGGATCTATAGAGAACTCAAATCAATCCACATGAAATAAGCCAACAATCCCATATATCAATGGGCAAGAGACATGAATATAACCATCTCTAAAGAAGATAGATGAATGGCTAACAAACACATGAAAAAATGCTCATCATCCCTAATTATTAGACAAACGCAAATCAAAGTACCCTGAGAAACCATCTAACCCCAGCAAGAATGGCCCAAATCACAAAATCTCAAAACTGCAAATGCTGGTGTGGATGTGGAGAGAAGGGAACACTTTTACTCTGCTGTTGTGACTGCAAACTAATACAACCTTTTTGGAAGGAAGTATGAAGAACACTCAAAGAGCTCAAGATAGACCTCCCATTTGACCCTGCAATCCCATTACTGGGCATCTACCCAGAGGGAGAAAAAATCCTTTTATCATAAGGACACTTGTACTAGATTGTTTAGTGTAGCTCAATTTACAAACATCAAAATGTGAAAACAGCCTAAATGCCCCCCCAATCCAGGAATGGATTAGCAAGCTGTGGTATACATACACCATGGAATACTATTCAGCCATTAAAAAAATGGAGACTTTACAGACTTTGTATTAACCTGGATGGAAGTGGAACTCATTATTCTTAGTAAAGCATCTCAAGAATGGAGAAGCATGAATCCTATGTACTCAATTTTTGATATGAGGCCAATTAATGACAATTAATGACATGGTGAGAGTGTGGGAAGGGGAGAGCAGAGAGAGAAAGAAGGAAGGATGGGTGGGGAAAAGAAAGAGCAGAGAGAGGGAAGGAGGGAGGGATTGGGCTCTTGGTGTGTGACACACCTTTTGGGGGCAAGACACAATTGTAAGAGGAACTTTACCTAACAAATGCAATCAGTGTAACCTGGGTTCTTGTACTCTCAATGAATCACCAACAATGAAAAAAGAAAGAAAGAAAGAAAAGAATATTCTCTAGGCTCTGCACCTGTAGCACAGTGGTTATGACATCAGCCACATGCACTGAAGCTGGTGGGTTGGAACCCAGCCCGGGACAGCTATAACAACAACAGCTGCAACAAAAAATAGTCGAGCATTGTGGCAAGCACCTGTAGTCCCAGCTACTTGGGAGGCTGAGGCAAGAGGATTACTTAGGTTAAGAGTTTGAGGTTGTTGTGAGTGACACCAGGGCCCTCTACCAAGGATGACATAGTGGAAAAAAGGAGAAAGAATATTCTTTAAATACCACTTTGCTTATATTTTGTTTTTGTTTTTGTCTCTCTAGCAATGAATACTTAGGAGCTATGGGTTTATAATTTTTTATTTTGGATTAATGAGGATATATATAATTAATTTACATTATTTGCTTTTGTTGGCAAAGTAAAGTTCAAATTGTAGTTGTGACCTTCACCCAGGAGGTGTGCCATTAACTGTACATTGTACTCATCAGGTGGGAATTTATCAATCCCCTTCTTCTTAAAATTAATTAAGTTTTTCTCTCACATGAGTAAGTTGTTAATCTGCAAGTTTCATATTACTATTGAGAACATGGGATACTTGTTTTCCATTTTTGAGTTACTTTACTTAGGAGAATGTTGTCCAAATGCGTTTGAGTTATAACAAAAGGTACACAATCTCCATCTTTTTATGGCTGAATAGTATTCCACAGTACTCACATACCACAGTTTATTAATCCATTCATGTGTTGATGGGCATTTAGGTTGTTTCCACATCCTTACAATTGTAAATTGGGCTGCTATAAACATTACAGTGTCCTTATGATAAAAGGACCTTTTTTTCTTTAGGATAGATACCTCATAATGGGATTGCAGGATCAAGTGAAAAGTCCACTTTGAGTTCTTTGAGAATTCTCCATACTTCTTTCCATAGAGGCTGAACTGGTTTGCAGACCCACTGACAGTGCATGAGAGTTCCCTTCTCCCTGCACCAGCCATTCCCACTGGGGTAGGTGATATCTCAAAGTAGTCTGAGTTTGCATTTCTCCAATAATTAGAGTTAATGACCATTTTTTTCAAGAGTTGGTTGGCCATTTGACTATCCTCATGAGAAATGATTCTGCTCAGGTCTCCCAGATTTTAATGGGCTTGTTAGTTCTTTTTTTGATTTGCTTGAATTCTTTGTAGCTTCTGGTTATTAGCCCTGTGTAGGATTCCTAGCATGTAAATATCTTCTCCCACTCTGAAGGTTGTCTCTTTGATTTGTTGACTATGTCCTGAGCTATGCAGAAACTTTTTATTTAGATCTGGTCACATTTACTTATTTTTGTGGTTGCAGCAATTGCTTTTGGGGGCTTCTTTATAAATTCTTTCTCAAGGCCAATATCATTAAGTGTTTTTTGCACACAAAACTATAACAGCTCTAGAAGAAAGTGTGGTTTGTAAATCCTTTAGGGTTATGAAAATGTTAGCCAGTGGAATTTACAAATGTATAATGAAGATGTGACTGATTAGTATTAATTCTTAAAAATCTGAATGAACTATTCTAAGAAATAAGCATTTTGATGGAATAAATGGGCAGGAAAATTACATCTTCTTATTCTGTACTAAAGTTATTGCATGATTTAGATTCATGAATACATTAGGCTGCACTTGGAAGGTAGAATTATAACACTGTTATATAGCCTTTATGATGTTTTTGTGATTTTCATAAACAGAAATTTTTTTATAGCTTATGCCTCTCAGTAGTACTATAGTACTATAAGATGAGTCAATCTCTTTATCTTGACAGTATAATTGAGTCCACTGAAAAACAGAGAGGTAAAATAAACTGCTAACATCACTAGCAAGGAAGCAAGATAGCTAGAATAAGTGCTTTTGGGTGTGGATTACCAGATAATCACTATTTTTTTTTTTTCAGCACATCACCTGGGTATTGGAGCTCATAGAAGTGCTGGCTTATCTTCAGATTTAAAAACAATCCTGATTCATTCATCAGCAAAGATCCACATATCACAAAGCATTTTTCATTGATTATTTTTCATTCAAAACTTGCAAATGAAGATAAGACTGGCTTCCGGCTTGTCCAGAGATGAAAATGTGACCCAGAGAAGTGAAATGATGCTCAGGGACGTGCAGCTGAAGAACCTCAGGCCAGAATTGTACCATCCAGTTTTAATAAATTGTAGTTTTATGTGTACTCCTTACACTAAAGATCGTGTGTTTCTAAGATGACAAAAGGGCCACAGCACGATTTAAACTGCAGTATTATTCTTTTTTTGTATTGCACACATTGTAAAGTAAATTAAATAGAGTTTCCTAGTCTTGATCATGAAGAAGCCTTTTTCTTATACAGGCACATTATGAATTTTTCATAATATATAATGATAGAATGGAAATGAAAGAAAAAATAAATTTAGAAGTGTATACATTTCTGTAATATTCAATTAAGTAATGAACACAAAAGAAAACAAAAACTATTTACAAAGTCTTTGAAAGACAATAAACACAAGAAAAGAATTAAATACCCAGTTTCTACTTACCATTGGCTCTAACATATTCTATGAGCAGCTTAATATGTATGTTTTGAAGTTTTTTTAACACAGTAAAATGTATATATAAAAGACAAAGAGAAAGGAAATGAACCAGTTCATATAACCATAAAATATATGATGTTTATATATACACACACACACACACACACACACACACACATATTCTCAAGAACAGGATATATCGGCTCAATAAAAATATTTACTAAAAAATCAAAAAACTTTGGGAAAGAATCAAACAGCCTAGGGAAGAGAATTATTTATAGGAAAGCAAAATAAATGTTTCAGCAAATACTTAGCAAAACAACAGAATACTTATTTTAAATACTCAAATGTTTGCATTTTTAAATGTAGGAAAAATTCCTGTGTTCATTGGCAGATATGTCTAATCAGTTCCAAAACATTAAATTTATTTTCTCCTTTCACTCTCAATTAAAATTTGGTTGTGGGTATGATCGTGTATTTGCAGAGACAAAATTGCTGCCTTTTCCTTTACCTGTATAATAAAGCAGTATTTTCAGCACCAGGTGAAGATTTCCATCAGGACTGTTCTCAAAGCTTCTGACTCCATTAAAATAAAAAATTGTATTAAACTGTATAGTTCTTGACACTGAAAATGTCTTACTGTTATCACCAGTCCAAACACATACCAGGCAGAATTGTTTAAAGGAACTGCAGAGTTACTTCTGGGATAAAACAGAGTGACAGTGACAGCTGTTATAAATAGCTGCATCATTTACATATCTCTTCTACACTGCTCTAGAAATGAGAAGTAACAATTTGCTGTTGTTCTGTTTGCTTTTTTCTCCTATCAGAGACTTTTCACTAGCCTTCTTCAGGTCTTTCACCTAAAGAGTGAATTCACATCCAAATCCATTAGTAGGGAAATCTTTAGTACTATAGTTGAAACTACAATTCAGATTTTTGAGCAAGAACAATGTCTGCAAGCAATATAGCATCATAGAATCCTATGGTCGTTCCTGAAACACAGAGCATTTTAAAGTAGAAAGGAAACTAATTCTAAATAAACAGAGCATTTAGATAAATACAGGTAGGAAAGAGATAACCAAATATGTAAAAGCAGATAAAGAAAAATGTATTGGACTAAAAAGAAAAGAGAAATAAAATGTAACGAAGTAGAATTGTGAAGAGAGCAATATACTAAGTGAAAAATACTAGAATATATTATTGCCTTCACATTCTACAGCACATTCTGTAGCACATAATAGTGCACATTCTGTAGCACATAATAGTGCTACAAAAACAAATATATTTTCTTGACTGGATTTGCTCTGATCACCAATTTTTGTTGTGAATTGTGTATGATGTGGATAGCTTATGAAATTAACTCATACAAAAGAACAAGACTCATACAGGAAGTGGTCCATAAAGAAAGATGCTTACCCGTGACCTTATTCTGGACAGCAGAAATTTGACTACATGTATGACCTTGACCAAAAAGTTCAATCTCACTTCCTGAAAAAACTGAATGGGAATTTTTCTTTCCTTTTTTTTTTTCTTGATTTTTTGGGGTTTTTTTTTTTTCATTGTAGGGGATTCATTGAGGTTACAGAGAACCAGGTTACACTGATTGCATTCATTAGGTAAAGTCCCTCTTATAACCATGTCCTGCCTCCAAAAGGTGTGTCACACACCATGGCCCCACACTCCCCCCTCCTTCCTTCTCTCCACTCCCCCATTTCCTCACACCCCACCATGTACTAGGTCATCAATTGTTCTCATATCAGAAATTGGGTACATTGGTTTCTTGTTTCTCCATTCTTGCAATGCTTTACTATGAAGAATGTGTTTCAACTCTATCAACTCTAACACAAAAGATATAAAGTCTCCATTTTTTAATGGCTGAATAATATTCCATGGTATACTTATAACACAACTTTTTAATCCATTCCTGGATTGGTGGGTATTTAGGTTGTTTCCACAATGTGGCAGTTATAAATTGAGTTGCAATAAAATGTCCTTATGATAAAATGATATTTTTTCTTCTGCGTAGAAACACAGTAATGGGATTGTAGGATCAAATGGGAGGTCTAGTTTGAATTCTTTGAGCATTCTACATACTTCCTTCCAAAAGGGTTGCTTTAGTTTGTAGTCCTACCAACAGTGTAAAAGTGTTCCCTTCTCTCCACATCCACACCAGCAACTGCAGCTTTGAGATTTTATGATGTGGGCTAGTCTCACGGGGTTAGGTGATATCTCAGGGTAATTTTAATTTGCACTTCTCTGATGATTAGGGACAATGAGTATCTTTTCATATGTTTGTTAGCCATTCATCTATCTTCTTTAAGAATGTTCTATTCATCTCCCTTGCCCATTGATATAAGGGATTGTTGGCTTTTTTCATGTTGATTAATTTGAGTTCTCAATAGATCCTAACTGTCAAGCTTTTGTTCAATTCATAATATGCAAATATCTTTTCCCATTCTGATGGTTGTCTGTTTGCTTTGGTTGTTGTCTCCTTAGTTGTACAGAAGCTATTCAGTTTAATTAAGTCCCATTTGTTTATTTTTGTTGTTGTTGCAATTGCCACAACAGTCTTCTTTATAAAGTTCTTCCCCAGGCTGATACCTTCAAGTGTTTTCCCCAGAGTTTCATTGAGGATTCTTATTATTTCATGCCTTAGATTTTAGATCTGTTATATGTCTTCAATCAATTTTAGTGAATAGAGAAAAGTGCAGTCCAGTTTCAATCTTTTACATGTGATTATCAAGTTCTCCCAGCACAATTTATTGAATAGGGATTCCTTCCCCCAGTGTATATTCTTGTTTGGTTTATCAAAGTTTAGGTGACTGTAAGATGTTATTTTCATCTCATGGTTTTCTAGTCTATTCCAGATGTCTATGTCTCTATTTTTGTGCCCATACCATCCTGATTTGATCACTATAGCCTTGCAGTACAGCCTAAAGTCTAGCATGCTGAAGCCCCAAGATTTGTTTTTATTACTAAGAATTGCCTTGGCTATACAGGGTTTTCTGGTACTGTACAAAATGAAGAATTATTTTTTCCAAATACTGAAAGTATGATGTTGGTGTATGAATGGGAATGGCATTGAATCTGTATATTGCTTTGGGAAGGATAGACATTTTAACAATGTTGATTCTTCCCAGCCATGAGTGTGGTATGTTCTTCTATTTGTTGCTGTCTTCTACTATTTCTTTTCTTAGGGTTTCTTAATTTTCTTTCTTTCTTTCTTTCTTTTTTTTTTTTTTTTTTTTGGTTGGGGAATCAATGAGGGTACAAAGAACAAGGTGATACTGCTTGCTTGCATTTTTTGGGTAAAGTCCCTCTAATAATACTGTCTTGTCCCCAAGATGTGGGTCTCACACGATGGCCCCACAGCCCCCTTCCACCTTCCCTCTCTCCATCCCCATTCCCCACCACCACCATATACTCACATCAATTATCCTCATATCAGAATTGAGTACACTGGATTGTTGCTTCTCCATTCTTGGGATGCTTTATTAAAAAGAATGTATTTTAACTCTATCCAAATTAATCCAAAAGATATAATTTAGAGGCTGAATAATATTCCATGGTAAACACATACAACAGCTTATTAATCCATTTCTAGACTCGTGGTCATGTAGGTTTTTTCCACAATGTGGCCATTATAAATTGAACTGCAATAAACAGTCTAGTCTAGAGCAAATGTTCTGATGATAAAATGATTTATTTTGTCATTCTGGGTAGAGGTCCAGTAATGGGATTGCAGGATAAAATGGGACGTCTAGTTTGAATTCTTTCAGAATTTTCCATACTCTTTTCCAAAAGGATTGTGTTAGTTTGCAGTCCCACCAGCACTATAAAAGTGTTCTCTTCTCTCCACAAGCACACTACCACATGCAGCTTTGAGTCTTTGAGATGTAGCTCATTCTTACTGGTGTTAGATGATATCTCAGGGTGATTTTGATTTGAATTTCTCTGATAATTAAGGACAAGGAGCATTTTTTCATATGTTTGTTAGCCATTTTTCTATCTTCTTTAAGTAGGTTTTGTTCATCTCATTTGCTCATTGATGTAAGGGATTGTTGTCTCTTTTTTTGTTACTTAATTGGAGTTCCCTATAGACTCTAGGTATCAGGCTATTGTCTGATCCATAACATGCAAATATCTTTTCCCATTCTGGTGGTTGTCTATTTGTTTTGATTATTGTCTCCTTAGCTGTACAGAAGCTACTCAGTTTAATTCAGTCCCATTTGTTTATTTTTGTTGTTGTTGCCATTGCCACCAGAGTTTTCATACAGTCTTTCCCCAGGCCAATACCTTCAAGTGATTTCCCCACACTTTCTTAGAGAATTTTTATTGATTCATGTCTTAGATTTAGATCTTTTATCCATCTTCAATCAATTTTTGTGAGTGGAGAAAGGTGTGGGTCCAGTTTCAGTCTTTTACACATGGTTATCAGGTTGTCCCAGCACCATTTATTGAATAGGGATTCTTTCCCCCAGTGTATGTTCTTGTTTGGTTTACCAAAGATTAGGTGACTGTAAGCTCTCATGGTTTTCTATTCAATTCCAGATGTCTGTTTCTATTTTTGTGCCAATACCATGCTCTCTTGATCACGATGACCTTGTAGTAGAGTTTAAAGTCTGGTAGACTGATGCCCCCAACCTTATTTTTATTACAAAGAATTGCCTTAGAAATTAGAGAAATGCAAATCAAAACCACTCTAAGATATCACTTAACCTCAGCAGGATTAGCCTACATCACAAAGTCCCAAAACATCTGATGCTAGTGTGGATGTGGAGAGAAGGGAATACTTCTACACTGCTAGTGGTACTATAAACTAATACACCCCTTTTGGAGAGAAATATGGAGAATTCTTAAAGATTTAAAAATAAACTTTCCATTTAAACCTGCAATCCTATTACTAGGTATCTACTCAGAAAAACAAAAATCATTTATGTGGCTCACTTCATAATGTTTATTGTGGCTCAATTCATAATTGCCAAGTCGTGGAAGCAACCTAAGTACCCATCAACCCATGAATGAATCAACAAACTGTGGTATATGTATACCATGGGATATTATTCAGCCATTAAAAAAGACAGTGACTTTATAGCTTTTAAATATACCTGGATAGAGTTGAAATACATTCTTCTTAGTAAAGTACAACAAGAATAGAAAAATAAATATCCAATGTACTCCATACTAATATGAAATATACAAACAATTAAATGTTCATAAGAACAAATAAAACACTAATATAGTCCAGTTAGGGGTATAGGGAATGGAGGGGTCATGGGAAGAATGTATGGCAGAAGGAGGGAGGGTATGACATAGGATCTCTCCTGTGTGCACATTGTGAGAGTATATAACACGCCCCCTGGATAAGGAGCTCTTCTACAAATGAAACTTTACCCTGTAAACAATGTAATCTAATATTGTACCATCATATTAATTTGAATAAAGTTTTTTAAAAAAGTAAGCTACAGGCAGCGCCTGTGACTCAGCAAGTAGGGTGCCAGCTCCATATACCGAAGGTGGCAGGTTCAAACCCAGCCTCAGCTGAACTGCAGAAAACAAAACAAACAAAACCCAAACAAAAAAATGTAAGCTTATATGCACCAAATAACATGGCTTCAAAATACATAAACCAAAATATTTTTAAATGATTGAACTTCAAGAAGAAATTGACATTTAAAGAATAAGAAATTTTATTATATCTTTCTCAATAAATGATACTAATTCCTTGAAATAACTGCTTCATTCCTAAATTTTTAAATTTAAAACATATTTCTATATAATTTGTGGGGTCATAACTAAAATTTAATTAGCTAAGTGTCTTAAATCTAAAAAAATTAGGGAGAATAAAATAATAAAAATTGTAATTAAATAGGAAACAAACAAAAAAATCAACAAAACCAAAGGTTGGTTCTTCGAAAAAACAAATATAGTTCACTATTGTAAACTATATTTAACTGATGAAGAAAAAAGTTAAAACACAAATGAATAATATCAAGAATGAAAAAAGAAACATAACTGTAGATGTAGTATAGATTTGTAAATAATATAACATACCAAAATCAACTCAAGAAGAAATAAATAATTCAATTTGTTATATACTTATTTTAAAAAATCGTATCTGTTTTTAAAACTCTTCCACTGAAGAATATGTCAGCTTAGAACAGGGGTGTCCAATTTGCAACCTACATGCTACATGCAGATTATTTGAGACCTGTTTTGCTTACATGTGGCGTCAAACGTTGTGAAGAGTATGCATGGACCTTTTTTTTTGGTCATCAGCTTTCTTTAGTGTTTGTGTATTTAACATATGACCCAAACAACTCTTATTCTTCCAATGTGAAGCAGAAAAGAAAAAAGGTTGGACGTTCCTGGTGGGGATTTCTTGCCACATTCAAAAAATGCGTAAATCTAATCTTAACCACATTCAAAAATAGGTAAATATATTTTAACCAATTTCTTCCAGAGAACAGAAAATATAAAGGACCCCTTGCATAAGTTAATGATAATGATAGAGTCAATGCTAATTTAGTGGCCTAAAGAAGATAGAGGTTTATTTTTCTGTTACCTAACAATCCAAAGTCAGTATTCCAGATCACAAGGTGGTCACTATTCAGGACCCAGTTTTCCTCACTCGTTTTCTCTTTCATCCTTCAGGGTGTGCTCATTTGTTTCTATATTTTGGTCTGCTTGATTGAAACTACATTGTAGGAATATCCATGTTCTGGATCATAGGAAATAGAGAGCATGTGAAGGGTGGATGCCTCAATATTTTAAATTTATAACTTAAAAATTATGCATCCCACATTCCATTGGTATAAACTGAGTAAGTAGTAAACACCTAACTTCAGGGCTATCACTATACCACGTTAGTGTGTTTGGACAGGTGTCAATTTACCTCTTTTGAAAGCATGCACGTGGAGGATGAATGGTTACCTGTTGGGAATACTTGAAGGGAATTCCTACTTCAGAATGAAAATTTCTCATGTTTAATCTCAGAGCCCTACATGCTATAAGATTCTGAAAAGGCAAACAAAGGAAGAAAAACAATAGAATCAGAAAACAGATGCAATATTAGAAGGCTGACAAAACAAGCCACTCAATTCAAAATTCACCTGTGCCTGGAGTTGGTAAATTATTTCATACTGGCTATTTGTTTACAGATTGAGGAATAAAAATTCAATTCTCATTTGTTTGAAACACATGAGTTTGAAATAATTTATCACTCAAGGGCAATTTTTATATTTTTACATATGACAACTATTATGATGTCCCTTAATTAGTTAATTAGATAGTAAAGGAAAAGAACTCAAATTTTATATGTGATATTTTATTTTATTTTTTTTAATCACCTTTTCATGTATGAAAACTTAGAATTAAATAAGTTAAACAAATTTTTGGAGGTCACATATGCTCTTGTGTTCCCATTTAATTGATTTGAACATTGATTTCTAATAGCCCAGTTATTTTAGGGTTTAGAATCACCACATAACATTGGAAGAGAAAAGTACCAATTCACTGTTGATGTAGTGTCATATGTTTAAAATAAGTAAAATTATACACAAAGATTAATATATGTAATTGTATTAGAAATAAATATCTGAAAATTAATAATTTTAAAATATTTTAAGGGTCAAAACTAGCCTGGCAATTGTACCAATTATTAAAAATTGTGCATCTCTTAAGAAGGCATAAATCAGAACATCAAAACTTTTTACTTCTTCAAGTTAGAAAGGCCATATTTCTAGTTTTTATTCCCCAATAGAACAAATTGAGTTAATTCCCTCATTTTTAATTAAATTTTAGCTCACCGATAGCCCATCACTGACAAAATAGGTATAATTTATTGTTTTATAGGGAAGAATAAAATATGCAAGTTTGTCTTCAATGCTAATATATTCTATTTAGTATTTTGGTATTATCTCATTTTTCAGTAATAATTCTCACAGACATTTAGAGCCTAATTCACCAAGAAACTCAGCTATGAGGGGAAATGTCATCTTCCCTGCCTACCTTATGTGATGAATATACTATCCTGGGTTTTTTTGGGGGGGCGGGGTTTGAGACAGAGCCTCAAGCTGTCACCCTGGATAGAGTACTGTGGCATTATAGCTCACAGCAATCTCCAATTCCTGGACTCAAGCGAGTCTCCTGCCTCCGCCTCCCAAGTAGCTGGGACTATAGGCACCCGCCACAATGCCTGGCCATTTATTTGGTTGCAGCCATCATTGTTGTTTGGTGGGCGCAGGCTGGATTCGAACCCACCAGCTCAGGTGTACGTGGCTGGCACCTTAGCCCATTGAGCCACAGGTGCTGAGCCTATTATCCTGTTTTTCAAACATTTCATGATAGTCCAGGAACATTTCAGTTTATTTCAAAAATAAAGGTCATTTAATTAAGATCCTCAAGCCATTTCAAAAATGGTCCAGAAGTGTTAATGTCTTCCTGTCTCCTGAAAATTCCTTTTTATTCTTAATGAGACTTGAAAAAACTTCCAGTATAAAATTATACATATAATTTTAAAAGTCACAGTAATGTAAAGTAGAATTAGTAGAACTAAGACACTTACTACCACTTCCTAATTCTAGCAAAAAGACAATGGTGCATGTGTAATATGGCATTTATGAGGTGTAAAGAATGAAAACGGAAGAACAGAATAATTCCACGTTTCTTTATCATGACAACTTTTGAAAACAGCATAGAGGATTTTACCGACTTGAACTAAAGATACTGTTAAGAGAAACAAAAATCCTTCAAGCACCTCATCTTAAAAAGCATACCATCATGGATGGCATATCATACATAGAATAATAGTTTCTGAGCAGTTTGCCTTATACCTATGGGAGCCATTGTATGTGCACACAAGATGATAAAGTATTAATCATGGCATGATTAGACAATTGAAATTTCCCCTACATGGCAGCAATGATTTTCTTTTTTAATGTCAATTCTATGCTTAAACCCTCCAATGAGTTTCCATCTTAGCAGAATAAAATCTAAAATTCTTCTTTGGACCTGCAAAGATTGATCATTATCTGACCCCCATGACTTCTCCAACCTCTTCTGCTTACACTGTCACCATCTTCTTCGTTTCCAGCCAGTGAGTTTCCTTGCTACTCCTCACTCGTGCCAGGTGCTCTCCTTTCTTGAGGCCATGATGGAACTGTCACCTCTACAGAGAACACCAAGGGGGAAATCAGCTTTGCTCTATCCATTACTTATTTCAGGTCCTAACTCAAATCCACCCCCTCCCCACCCAATCATATCTCTTACCCTGCTTTCCTTTTCTCCATGATAGACATAGAACACAGATAATCAATTCTTTTTTGTTTGCATTCCTCCACTAAAATGTAAACTTTTCAAGAACAGGTGCTTTTTTCCCAAAGATATGTTCCCAGCACCTAAAAGAGTATCTAGCAAAAAGCAGCGACTCAATAAATGCTACTTTTGAACAAAGCAGTGCAAGAGCTAGTGTAGTGCACATTCTGAAGCAGCTAGTTGGAGAGCAGACTCTTGAAGACAGTTGCAGCATCAGCTCGGAGGCAATACCTTGCAGTGTTAGGGCAAGGCTCTGCAGAAGATTGCACATATTCTGAATCAGCATCCAATGTGTGCAGCTGTTTCTCCGGAAACTATGGTCCAAAAATCAAGAGGTACCTTATGGGAGTGGTGCCACTCTCCACTACGCTGTGTTCCACTCGCAAAAATTTTTCTTCCTGTTCTCACAACTTTAGTCTCTGTTGGCCTAAAAATCTGAACTCCAGAGGGAAGAATGTTCCCACCAGAAGACACGCAACAATTCCAATGGATGGAAATTAAGATGCCACCCAGCCACTTTGAGCTCCTCCTGCCTCTGAATCAGCAGGTAAAAAGGGAGCTCCTTGTGCTGGCAAGGACGATTAAACCTGACTCCCAAAAGGAAATTGCACTCTTACTCACAGTGGAGATAAAAAGAGCAGGTCTGGAATGGTCCCTTATGAGCATCTGCTAGTATTACTATGACCTATGACTAAGGTCAATGGAATTCTCAACACCACAATCCAGGTGGAGCTACTAATGGCCCAGATCCCTTAAGAATGAAAGTTTAGGCTCGGCGTCTGTGGCTCAACAGGCTAAGGTATTAGCCACGTACACCTGAGCTGGCGGGTTCAAATCCAGCCTGGGCCCTCCAGACAACAATGGTGGCTGCAACCTAAAAATGGCCAGGCATTCTGGCGGGTGCCTGCAGTCCCAGCTACTTGGGAGGCGGAGGCAGAAGACTC
>CAUYON010052265.1:0-42294 GCA_963573935.1 Arctocebus calabarensis
AATCCAATGTACTCAGTACTATTATGAAAACAATTTACAATCACTCACACTTTCATATGAAGAATAGATCATAACTATAGCCTAGGATGAAGGAGGGGGTATGGGAGAGAAGGAGGGAGGTCACATGGTAGAAGGGTAAAGTCTGGGATCACACCTATAATCCATATTGCAAGGGTATATGTCAGATCTATTAAGTATAGAGTGTAAATGTCTTTTTTTTTTCTTTTAAAGAGACAGAGTCTCACATTATCACCGTTGGTAGAGTGCTATAGCATCACAGCTCACAGCAACCTCCAACTCCTGGGCTTAGGCGATTCTCTTGCCTCAGCCTCCTGAGTAGGTGGGACTACAGGTGCCCGCCACAACACCTGGCTATTTTTATGTTACAGTTTGGCCGGCCGGTTTGAACCCGCCACCCTCGGTACATGGGGCTGGCGCCCCACCCGCAGAGCCACAGGTGCCACCCTGTTCCAATTCTTCTTAAACCACCCATTAATAGCTGGAGAATATCCTGTCAAGTGAAAAGAGTAAAGTTTTCTTAAATTTTCCCCTAGTATTGAATATCAGGTTGTTTCCACGTGTTCAGAATTATAAAATAAATAATACTCTTATGACCATTTTTATGTGCAATACTTTCTAACATAATTGTGTTTTCATAGTACTGATATCCTTAGATCACAAAAGTAAAAAAAAAAAAGCTCAGTTAAGAACAGTTCCTAGTACTTTACCTTAACAAAAGAAAAAAAATTGTAATAAGAGAGGTCCTATTAAGAGGTCAATTTGCTGGACGGGCCCAAAGTCCTGACTCCACTATCTGTGACACATAGGATATGACTGAAGAAAAATATACTGTCCTATTGCTTCTCGGTAGCACGCGTGTTCTCCTTGATGTAACCCTAGTCACTTCCACAAAATGTATCTGGTGCCAGTAGTTTTTCTCCGAGCTATCAACGTGAGCTTGCAGTGGTGACTGTTCTATTTAGAATTCCATCACTGCTTTGCCTCCACCCCAGAGCACCTCTAACGCAGCCTCTTCATCCCCCCTGGCAGTGACTTGTTCGCACTATCAATCTGAGACTCCGCTGAGACTCTTTCGCTCACTTTTTAATCACCTACAGTGCCTGGGATTGTGCTCTGCCTGGAGTAAACACTGCTGGGCCATTAGATGATTTTAATCAAATTATCAACATCAGTCTGTTCTTGAGCAGCTACCTTCCCTCTATCTTGTCCTCTGCCACACCCAGGGCTTAAACACACCTCTCTATTTAGCTTCTACAAATTTAATGAATGTGCTGTTTACAACCTTTCCCAGATAATTAACGAAGATGTTAAATAAGACCATGCTGAACACAGGTCCCACCCTCTCCAGATTCAAGACACTGCTGTTTATCATTACACTTTCAGTCCTTCAGGCAGTTTTCAATCAATTTGACACATTCACATCAATTTGAATTCATTTTCTGAACGAGATTTCATGAGGCCCCGCCATCAATTCTTTCATTAATGTCTGGATGTATTTCGATATGATAATGTATCGGGTGTATTCTTTTTGTCCACTGTTTTCCAATTTTCAAAACAACAACAACAAAAATCAATTAAGTTGCCCTAACTTCTAAAAGCTTTATAGATCAATGCTGTTTGTTGCTCATGGCTCTAATATCCTGCAGATGTTCACATATTTGCCCTATCAACTGCTGTATTATTTGTTAGCGATGTAGTTTTCCTAATTCATTTATTCAGCAAACACTTAACGAATACTTACTATGGGCAGGTGCTGTGCTTAGAATAGGTTTAAGACTAATTCTATTTAGAAATTAATTATTCAGGAGATCTTGTTCTGTAAAATACACAGGACAATGTCTTTTGTAAACTGCTGTTTTTTACTACACATTGGCAACACTGGCGCACAGACAGAGCAGGAAGACGAACAGGTTCCTGAGGTCAGGATTCCGAAAAATGTAACTAAAATAAGATAATAGAATGAATCGGTGCTTTGATTATCTGTGATATCTCTGCCAACAATACTCATGACAATTTAGAATTGGATATGTCTCCTTTATTCCCGTGTGTGTCTGTCTCTCATTGTTCTTCATGATTTCCAAAGGAGAGCTTCCATATTTTGATGAATTCATTACTATTTCCATTAATGTTGGCTAACACATCATCCAAGACCTTGCTTATTTATTTGCTTTCTTCCTTTTCTTCTTCTTATTCTTTTTTTTAATGAAACAGATCCTCATTATTGCTTAATTATCCTTATTTATCTTCTTAAAGGCCACTTTTTAAAAGCAGCTCTGAAGCTCAGGCATTTTGCCATCAATAGCTCAGTCATTTGAGCATACTCATTAAGCTTATCTCTCTCTTTATTTCATGCGAGGCCTCCTTCATCGCTGGTATGCCTTCCTTTCTCTTCTTTATTATGTTTGTATTATTGCCCTTTGCACTACTGATCCCCATAAATACTTCTCGGCTGTAACTCTGGAACCTATTTGATGATCTCTGCTGTCCTGCAAGAGTCCTACAGATAGACTTCATTTGCTTTCAGCCTTCCCCTTTTGTTTTTCTTCTATTTTTACAGGGGTCATTGTTACTTGGCTAGTGCCTCTGGTTTTTCCAGTGATGTCTGGCCTTCCAGGTGAAATCACTGATTCTGAGCAAAGCACCTGCCCCATGTTTATGAGGTGAGAAGAGCTGCAGAACCACGGGACCCAGCTGAAGGATCTGAGACCGCCTCGCTGCACCTGCTCCCAACCTGGGGGGACGGGTACCATCTCCTCAGTTTCAACCCTGTGCAGCACAGTGCAGCGGCATGCTCAGTCTCCTGGGGAAAAGGAGATGATGTCTACCTGTGAGTTTCCCACCTCAAAGTAGATTTGCACATCCAGCAATGGTTCCTCCCTGAACTACCGCCATTGCTATTAGCACAACTGTTCTCCCACGTATCAGCTATGCCTCAAAGACCACAAAGTAAAGAAATATTGAATTATCTCTCTTTTCTGGGCGATACCCAGACCTGTATCTGGATTAGGTACGTTCACCCCTTCTCTGTGTGTGGTAACAGAATTTGTGACTGTTCATTGTTATGCTAGATTAATTACCAGTTAATTTTCACCCCGTATCGTAACACAGAAATAAATTTTCTAAAATAGAGAAAATTTTGAGGAAAAGATTCATTTCTCAAGAGTCCAACCAGAGACAAGTCATAAGCTAAAGGAAAAGAGGTCTCATGACCATATTAGTTTAAGTATAGTACGATTGGTAAATATCACATTTATCACTTCAATTATATGTATCTTTTTAGAAGACTGACCCAAGACACCCAAAATCATTACATAAATGCCATTTTTATATCAACTTAGCAATGTGTACATTTTTCTTTCAAAACTGCAATAAGCCAAGGTACCAACCTATGATGTTCTTTCCAATTAATACCAAATAAATCTATCTAAATGTTTTCATTTCAAACCCATATATTTAACCCAAATTACCGTGGACGGTTTAAGGAGAACCCTGACTGGTCTGATAAAAATACAACACTGCAGACGAAACAAGTAGATATTTTTCTTCTTTGTCTGAGTGAGAGCCTCTGACACAGTCACACTATTTTCTTTGGGGAGATTTGACACTCAGTGAGCAGGAAGACATGAATAAGGTGCAGTGAGGATCTTTTTCCCACCACATCTTTCCTCTGCCTCTCCTGGTTGTCCGCGTTTCATTCTTCTCCTCTCCTTCTGGTGCTGATCCTGTCCAGGGTGCATTCCACTTCTCCCCTCCCATTTTCCGAATAACTGCATTCCTCATCTGCCAACGCCACACCAACTTCTGACATCAGAAGGGTCATGGCAGCTTCCTTGGAGATAGGGGATTAAATTATTTTTCAATTACAGCCATTTATTCATAAAATACCACACATAAGGTCCTGGACAACCAACACCAGCTTTGGCGGGGGCCTGCCCTACATGGTCCAGCCCTTACCAGGGAAAGCCTGTCTCTTTGGAGTGAAGACAAATAAAGAGCCAGGCTCAAAACAGCTACCCGGGCCGGGGGAGTTCTGAGTTTACCCTCTGCCACTGGGCAAGTCTCGCAGCAGAGGAGATATCTGAAACCCCGGGAATGGTAAAAATCATCATCATCATCACCTCTGTAGACACTGCTGTGTCAGGCAGAGATTGAGGCTCCCACCTTTGATAATGAGGAACTCCGAAATTACCTAGACTGGGAACACGGCATCAGCACATAAAACCATGCAAAGGAACCACGCTCCAGTTACCTCCTGATAGGCAGGGATTACCATCCACCAGAAAACAGTCACAGTCGCTACTGACACTGTCCTACACTCCATCGCCACGGACAAACCCGTGGTGATGGAGTGCAGGACAGTATTGCCACCGGTTAAGGCTACTCTTGTGTCCATTGCACGAGGAACAAAACTTTAAAGGGGCATTTAAAGCAAATTCAAGCACAAATAGACTAACAACAAGGAAAACTCCATCATTATTCTTCCAATGCTTACTCATTCTACGATTTCAATATTTATTCTTCAAATACAGCCAGTGTGTGTCCATAGGAAATCATCAGAACATGGGCCCTTTGGCTCTCCTCCGAGGGTCAAAGCTGAGATTCTGTGTGTATAATATTATTATAGAAAGAATAAATATTTAAAAATGAACTAAGTAACTTTTTCTTGCAGACTACCGCAGAGAATAAAAAGTTTCCCACTGCTTCAAACTCCAAGGAAGTTTGTGACTCTGTGAGGAGACTACAAAGTTATCAGAGGGTGGACAACCAATCCTATGAGCCCGTCACAATGCTTCCACTGAAATTTGGCTATGTTCACTTTTGATTCAAAGAAGTCATCCATCAGCAAAGGTTTGGCAATATTGGCTATACAAAGATATCCAGTGAGTGACATTTGTGGAAGTGGGATTTAACTTAAATTTTATAATAAGCCTGTAGGGGCGCAAAGATGATTATCCATAAATTTTATACTTTCATAGGGTAGATCATCATGATATTTTGGAAATGATAAGGTTACCTTTGTTAGAAACTTCCTTCTGTTTGCCAAACTACCTCTTCTTTCACAAAGATTTTCCTTGTGATGTCTCTGTCTTCTGAACAATGCTCAGACTCTCCTACACATTTTATTTCCAGTCTTGCCTTACCCCTCGTTCCCAACCTTTACTGGAGGCAACTTTTTTTTCAGCAACTAGAACTATCTGCCCTGGCTTACTGGCCAAGTTTCTCAAACAGTGAGCGTGAAATACATTGTTTTCAAATGGCCAGAGAAAAAAACAAAACTTTGGATCCCAACCAGAGCTCAGCCTCAACTTTATTTGTCCTTAACTAGGCATGTTTCATTTTCCCACCCACCAAACAGCATTCCCATAGCTCTGGGTGCACCCCTACAGATTCAGATGGATGGCTCTAGAATCGCAGAATTGGAAATGGTTTTAGATATAATTTAGTTCAGTCCACTGATTTTCAGAGACAAGGCAAAGGAAGCTCAAAGAGGTTAAATGTCCTTTTAACATGGTTAGTGATAAAATCCAAGCGAAAGTGAAAGTGGCTACTCTGGTCCCTGTTTGCAGCAAATGACTTGTCTTAGAATTTCTCGAACGTCTAGCATCGAAAGTAGAGTGATTTTAACTGGAAGAAAAAACTTCAGACTTGAAATTATTCTGCTTTCAAGGAAATTAAAATTGTTAATCAGTTCTAATAAACCAGATAGTTAAGATCATCTCACTTGGCTCGGTGCCTGTGGCTCAACGAGCTAAGGTGCCAGCCATGTACACCTGAGCTGGCGGGTTCGCCAAACAACAATGACGGCAGCAACCAAAAAATGGCAGGGCATTGTGGCAGGCACCTGTAGTCCCAGCTACTTGGGAGGCAGAGGCAGGAGACTGGCTTGAGCCCAGGAATTGGAGGCTGCTGTGAGCTGCAATGCCATGGCACTCTACCCAGGGTGACAGCTTGAGGCTCTGTCTCAAAAAAAAAAAAAGATCATCTCACTTATATTTGATTCCTCACTAAGCCTAAGCCGGTTCAAAGTTCTGTGACTATCAAAACTGTAAGTTATCTGAAAATAATTTCTATCACACATTATATAAGAGTACTGGACTCACGCCCATTGTTGGCACAAATGAGTAAATTGGTACAATCTTGCTGAAGGGCAGTTGGCAGTATGTTATCAAAGACTTCATACAGAACATCCGAGCCCTCTTCATGCTGTCAGCGTCACTTGTAAAAATGTATTCTGAGGAAAACTTACGAGCGATCTAAGAAGAGGGGCTATTTTATTCTTTTGCCTTTGCACTTTTTGATAAATTCCAAAATTACTTATAATGAGTTTATGTCATTTTTGCCATGGGAAAAAACATCTCATTGTTCACAAAGAATGAGAGAAAACTGGTTGCTTACCCTTCAAGGTTCCTGGATTGATTTTTTTTTTTTTTTCTGGTCAAAAGTTTGTAGAAAGAGAGAAATTGTGTCTTCCGGGAAAAGCCACCAGTTCTAACTGTGAACAGGTGTTCAGAGCATTAGTTGGTGTCTGCATCTCCAAAAAGCTACAGAAGAATAAGGCTCCAGCTGAACCTTCTCTTTGCATACGGATTCCACGTAATCAATAGACCTAGAAATGCTTATTGAACGCATCCTGTGATCATCATCCACTGACAGCTATGTAGAAACAGACAGGAAGAGCTCCCCGTGGCATCATGCATGCACCTGAAAAGATGACCATCAACACAAGGCTGTAATTAATCTCCAAATTCAAAATGAAAGTATCTAGAAAGGACAAAAGCTCACACAGAGCCAGAGTGACAAGGAAGGACTTTGGAGAGGAGAAAATGTTCAAGCCTTGCAAAAGAGATAAACCAGGAAGAGGCAGAGTATGGGAAAGAAAGGTTTTACTGGGTTTGGGTGGTGGAATATTGGAAACCAAGGGTCAAAAGGAAGGGCTGCCTAGGCCCACCCTGAAGTGCACTGCAACTCCCTACCGACATCTGGTCCTCTCGCTGGGTGTCTATTTTGTGCCCTGTGCAATGTGAGGTAGTGAGCTCTTGGCCGGGAGCAGTGGCTCACACCTGTAATGCTAGCACTCTGGGAGGCCAAGGCAGGGAGATCCCTTGAGCTCAGGAGTGTGAGACCAGCCTGAGCACAGCCTGAGCAGGAGTGAGACCTCATTTCTACTAAAAACAGAAAAATTAGCCGGGCATTGTGGCAGGCACTGGTAGTTCCAGCTACTCAGGAGGCTGAGGTCAGAGGTTCACTTAAGCCTAGGAGTTTGAGGTTGCTGTGAGCTATGCCGCTATCGCACTCTAGCCTGGAGCAACAGAGTGAGACTACTTCTCAAAAAAAAAAAAATTAATTTCTTGTAAATAAATATCTAATGTGAGATAGTTTTGGTGGTGGTTTGACTTTGATAGAAATGTAGATTACTGGGAAATTTAAACCCTTAATAGTTTACTGAGATTTTACTGTCCAGTGTTCACATACCTATAAACTCAATGATTCAGTAACTTAAATTTTTGTCTTTGGATTTGAAGAGGAAGTATCAAATTCTGCTCATCTAATTCCAGTTAATGATATGTAACCAAATCAAATGACATATTGACAAGGTTGATAAGAGAGCAGAGGCAGGCAGAGGAACATCTATAAACCCCTCTGGAAAACAGTTACCAAACACAGATCAAAAATGTGTTTAGTTGTCTAACAGTATGAGTAAACTCTTCAAAGATAGAATGCTCATGTTCCAAGTAGGAGAAATCAACATCCTCTTTTCAGATCTGATGTTTGAGCCAAGGACCCAGGTTTTCCTCTTGGTTTTACCCAATAGTACAGTCATTGGACTCATCACTTACGAAAGTATCGCTTTTTAACCTATAAAACCATGTCTTTACCTCTAGGGAATATATGTAAAGTTTTCCCACCAAAATGGTAACAAAATAATAAAGTGTAATACCAAATTGCTCCGTCTGAGAATTTCCTTTAATTCTTTTCAGAAGAGACCCTCCACTTCTAAGAGTTTTATCCTGCTCTGTCGCTAACTGAGGAGCTCACAGAACAAACAGCAGGGCTGAGAACAGATTGAGATGAACCCAAGCTAGAAACAAGAGAAGGGATTGTGCAGGACAGTCAGGAACTGAAAAGTAAGGACCGGAAAGAGATTCCTTTTCTAAATGGCTTGTCGCTGTCCTACAGCCTTATTCTGCTGTCAGCAGTATTTCTGCTGTTAACTGAGCTTACTTACATAGCCCGTCCGTCAAGCTTTCATTACATAACAAGCATGTGTGTTTTCCCCGTGCACATGAGGCCCAGTCTGACACAGGATGTACCGACATGAGGCCAGGGAATCATCTCCCTGGCACAAGGCATAGCCTGCATTGTTGCTTTTCTGGATTCACTTGTCTCAGGTGGACACAGCAGTTGGGGAGAGGATTGTCGACAGAGACCTCCGTCACCCAACATGCAGGAACACAAGTATTTACCAGCTCCATCTTCACTGTCAGGGAACACTACACGGAGGATGAAAGAGCTACAATGATTTAAAGCCTGCCCCTCTTGAAGACAGCCGTGCCTCTGCTGTGCCACACAATGACCCTTTCAAATCGGGCGCTGAGTTAGATCAGCACCTCTCTCTCGACCCCTTTGATGGCTCAGTGCAGGCTGCTCTGTGTGCCAGCAAGTCCAAGCACCGCTCCAGCAGGGATCTCCTGGAGCAGAAGGCTCGGGAGATGATGAGAAGGAACAGCTTGTGGTTTTCTACATCAAAGGCAGCCAATGTGCTCCAACCCTCCTTTCCCACTCCAAGTGACACGTCCTTTCTTCTGCTTTCTCTCTATTCAATAGTCACACAAGAATAATTGACTTAAAAGTTAAGTCACAAAACATATCATGCTTGCTTTCATTTCTTTTCCTGGAAGTTGGTCTCCTAGAGCTGATCTCTAGAATCGAACCCTTGGTGTGCATTTCAGAAAACACCTGGAAGATGACGACAGTTCAAGAGCACACCACAGCCAAACCTGAGATCACAGCCCTTACCCCGTGCTCCTCAATCCCACCTTCCAATGCTGAACCATGCTTTAAATTGAGAGTTTATTTCACACCAATATTGTTGCACGTTCCAAGGATCCCAGCTGGCATCACCGTGGCCCTGCTTGAGGGCAACAGAAGCAGAAGATGCTGTATTAATTTCCTGGTATCTTTTAGTCCTCTGCTGATTATGTAGCAATTCAGTCAACTACTGGGAAAAAGAAGCAAAGAGATTTTCGTTCCCAGAAAATCTACAAATTCAAGACCCTTATAGGGAAGCACTCTAAATGACTTCTGACCCTCTGCTTTACAAAAAAAAAAAAACAAAAACACTAAGATGTGATCAAAACGTTCCTTGAGTTAGGTTTTAACATGAATCCTTAACACATTATTATCTTTCCGCCCTAAATCTGGAGTTTGCACTTTAAACAGAGATTTTGATAAATTAATGCATTAGCTACAAAGAAATGAACTCAATTTAAATGACTAAGCAGGTGACCTGAATATTATTTCCTCTAAATAGCCTGAGCAACATAAAAAGAAAATGAATACAAAAGAAATCTGGAGTAATGCCCTATGTCTACAAGATTCCATTTAAACAGAGCATGTCTCTGTGTGGTGTGACTCACGCGTGGCCCGCAGCTTCAGTTTTGAACAAACAAATGCAACTTTTAGCTCAGCCCCGGGCTGGCTAGTGTTAGTCCCCCGCCTAACTAGTTACCCAGACCATCCTTGTTGACACAACCAGAAACACACCCTCCCTCAATAAGAAGGCCCAGTGAGTTAAGGGCGACCCTAAGGTACAGGGCTTTTGAGGCACGCCAAACTACGTTCCAGAAAATCATTTCATTTAACCAACTCTCAGCAGGCACCCTGATTAGACATGATCTATAAGGGCCTTTGTCTCAGGCTGCTCTGCTCTGCCGTGTGGGGCTCTCTGTACGGTGGTAATTGGTTTGGCCGTCCACTCCACTCACCAGGTGATAGAAAACTATCAATCAGCCCAAATGCAATGTGAGAGAAGTCTCGTTAGCCAATTAGTCAGTAATGAGGACATCAGCCGCCACGTCTTCTGCAGAGGGCACCTTAGCCATTCCACTAGAGTCTGAGAAGATGACAGTCCCTGTGTGATTAATAAAGATCACAAGGTACTTCCGAAATCCTACATGGGTGAAGAAGAGAATCAGAGAAATGCACTTACAGGTGTAAGCGCTAAATGCTTCTAACAGCACTCGGGGCTCTATGCAAAACCATCCCAAAAACACAGGACCCAACAACTTCAGAGCTGGAAGGGAACCCAAAGATAAATTGTTCCCACCCCGACATTTTATACATGAGGCAGGGAACAAAACGACTTCTCCAGCTGGCTGGCAATGGTGTACCTATCATGGCTCCAAGTGCAAATGTTTGGGCTGTTGAGAACAAACAAAAAAAGACAACACATCAATATAGAGAGACTGCTGTGTGGCTTCTGATACTTTTCTAAGTGTGTCTTTTGTCTCTACTGGAGGCAAGAATTTTGCGTTTTCCTTCCCCGACTCCCCTGGGCCCCACACACTGATGGCACATTTTGAGGAAGTAGTATTTAGAGCAATGACTTAGAGTGTGTACACATTTTAGAGTGTGTATTTAGAGCGATGACTCTTCAACCAGACTTCCCGGGTCTATAATGCCACCTCCACGTCTTACTAGATAGGTGACTTTGGGCAAGTATGGAAAACCCTGTACCTCGGTTTCCCCATCTGTAAAATGGGGAATATAACACAACTACCCTTACATCCCAGGGTTGGTATGAGGGTGAAAGGGGTTTGTCTACGTGAAACACAGAGCAGAGGCCAGCACGTGCAAGCTCAGCTGTCACTATTGAGGAAGGTGCCCTTGGGATGACGACTGCAATGGCAGGGCGACTTCCGCGTGTGTGGGAAATAGGTGAAGGAGGCAATTAAACAAAACACCATGACCTTCCTTGGGACGAGGACTGAGGGGATGACGGAGAGTAAATTCCAAGGGGAGAGCTGGGGTGAGGCTGGTGTGGTTGAGACTCGGTTTCATGGAAACCTCACTACAGCTTTGATTTTTTTTCTCTATCTGATTGCTATATTCATTAGTCCATAATGTCCCTATCTGCTTACTGAAATATCACCCCAGAGGGTCACCTGAGCACAGTCCTGTGGAAATCCAGGTGTCCGCTCACTGCTGCAGCCCACCAGCCAAGAACCCACGTTTCAGGTGAGCACGCACGGCATCTTTACCCTGTGTACTTACTCGTGTGGTCTCAGAGCTGGGCACGCTCTGATCAGAGGCGGCACCATTCTTCTCCACGTCACCAGGCCCCGGACCCTGAAGGTGACCCCACCTCTCCTCGAGGCTTCTCTGCCCTCCTCCTGTCCTCCCACTGCATTGCCACCACTTGTTGCATTCTGCCTCTCTATTTCCTACCACTCCACAGCGCCCCCTGAATGCAGGGTCAGAAAGACACTTAACTCCTGTGGCTCACAGGACTAGGGTGCAGGCACCATATACCGGAGGTGGCAGGTTCAAACCCGGCCCCGGCCAAAAACTGCAAAAAAAAAAAAAATAGATTAGTTAACAAAAATCAAGTTTGTCCCAGTAAAACATATACCAAACGACAAGAGCTTCCCTGACGTGAGTGCCACTGCACTGCCCTAAAATGCCTCTGAGAGTTTTCTCTTTTACCTTTTTTTTTTTTTGGCAGTTTTTGGCCGGGGCTGGGTTTGAACTCATCACTTCTGACATATGGGGCCGGCACCCTACCCCTTTGGGCCACAGGCGCGCCGCCCTTTCTCTTTTACCTTTTAAGAGAAAAATATACCCCCTATACTCTACTATCATCACTACCAATCTCTCCTCCTAGCCCCAATCCCCCTAAAGAAATGAAAACACACATGAGGTTCAAAGGCCAGCTCTTCTGCCACTGCTACAACAGGGGGCAAACAGCAAACAAACAGCATTCTCTGAAGCTTATCGAGAGAATGAAGAAGCGGCGAGCAGAAGTCGATGGACAGACTAGCAAGACCCTAATGAGCTCAAGATCTGAGGGTGGAAAGGCCCAGGAAAAAGTGGGGATGCCGCCTGAGTCTTTCCCTTCATGCGTGTAAAGCCTATGTCTCCGCTCTATATAAGAGAGACGCAGAGAGAGGGAGCCCCTTTCAGGGTCCTTGAAGGCAGGAATGCTTTTGCATTCTCATTTCTACTGCATCACAGTGTTGGGGACACCTCTAACCATCTGAATAAGTGAATGAATATTGCGTGGGCTATAAAGAGAAACAAAGAAATAGATCTTGAACTTACGAGATGTACCTCAAAGCTCGCCTAAACTCCATGAGAGGAGGTTACTGCCTATGTGCTGTTTTCAACTGCTATGTGGAATTTGCAAACAGAATTCATCTCTAGGAAGAGGAGGAGGGTCCCTCCCACCTAAACATTCACAAACAATGCCATTCTCTCTCTTTCTCCCATACAAGGGCCACACAGTTGACAGCCACCAATCTTCCTCTAGCCCTTGGCTCCCACATTTTATCTAACATTATGTCCAACCGAAATTAGAAGCTTCAAAGCAAATCCATTCAAAAAATCAACACTACAAAGTGTACAGTGCTTAACAAAAGGACATCATAATTTTGTGAAAAAAATGCAAATATGACCCAAAGTAATTGCCATATTTATGTCTTTCCTACTGACCTTATCTTGCCAGAGTAGGAGAATCGGTGTCAGGAAATGAACTCTTTGCTGATTTAAATAGGATTCTAATATATATATTATGCATAATAATAGTCCCCTTCTGCTATTACATAAACATAAAATATTACCCTCCTTCTATTCTTGAGACGTTATGACAATCTGAGCTAATAGATTTAATTCAACTCAAGTCCCTGAGAGAAAAGAACTACTTCTGCTTGTCTCCAAAATGCAGTCTATGAAACTTTCATAGAGGACACCAAGGAATCACTGTGTCTGTGAATATTTTTCAAACTCTTGAATTCCTGACATTTAAAATAAGACTATTTTCTTTTGTATAGATACGAATTATTTAAGGTCCAATAATATGCAAGCATTTCTATATAAATGCATACAGAGGTGTTCTGATCTTTGAGAGGTAAATTACACTACTTTGTGAGTGGGTCTGGAAGCCACAGCTATGAATGAGAATGGTTCCACACGTATCCCTGGATGAATTCTCCTTTGCCAACTTGGCCTCCATGGAGTAGGCCAGAGGTGGGAGGATAGAGAGACACAGGAAGAAAAGAGATAGGGAGATAGCAGAGTAGGAAAGAGAGGGGAGGGCCGGAGGATCAACTATGCCAAATTGTAGAGCTGGCATCATATCCTCCCTCCAACTCTTACCTGGGGGAATTTTTTTTTTTTATGGTCCAGGCAAATGATAAATACAAAGAACAACCACACTTCTAGAATTTAAAAGGAGGGCTGCAATTGCATCATTCAAAGAGCCTGTCTATGTCATGAGAAACCCCTAACTAGAAAAATTCTCAGTAAAGCTACAGGGGTAGCCATCTCCCATTCAAAATGTAAATGCATAAAACAGCTAACCTTTGCTAAGGTTAAGACCTAAGACTTACGTGTAAGGTACTGTTTGAAGCATATATTAACTCACTTAATCCTCACAAAACTCCTGTGAAGTAGGAAACATTATTATGCACATTTTACGAATAGGAAGTAATTAATGTACCCAAATGACACAGCCAGGAAATGTCAGAGCTGGGATTCCAACCCAGCGGCCTGACTGCAGACCCAGCACGCTGCGCCATTTCATTAGTGTGCGAGCGTCTGGATGCGCGAGTGAGCAAGTGCAAAAGCTGTGCTGGCTGTTTGTAACTTGTGGCTTTAAAGGCTGCTGCAGAGCGCATCTGTGAGCATGAGGAACAGCCTTATGAACAAACCGTGCCTCCCACACATCCCTCCCCCACCTCACCCGCTCTGATAGAGAGCCTTTCTTTTCCAAAGCAGCAAGGTCAAAAGTAAGGTGGATGCCTCATTTGTGTGACCCACTCACCCAGGGACCATGTGACAAGGCAGTGTGGTGGGATCTAGCTCTGGGATGGAGACGTGTAAGGGACAGCAGAGCTTCCTGTGGGGCCCCCCAGGGCTTCCTGCTGGAGGACACAGATCTGCCTTGGTGCCCTGGCAACATTCCAACCTGAGCACAGACTTTACACGAAGTTTGAAGTTTCCGTTAGTGGCAGGGTCTCCACTTCCTGTTCCAAGAAGTTGAGTGAGTCTTGTCCTTCAAGTCCCTACGTCTAAACTCAGGTGGTGCAAAGGCCTGAAGGGCTTGGTGACCATGTTGCCCAAGCTAGGAACAGGGACCTAACCCTGAATCACAGCAGTCTACCTATTGGGACAAAGGGACAAGCCATTCCAATCGAGGACTGCTCCAACATGCACCACAGCACTAAGGACATGACAAATGGACACGACGTGCATATTTGATGACTGTATCTCTCCCTTCCCCTCTGCTTCTCATCCCTCCCCCCCTCTTTCTCAAGTCCTCATTTATGGATGCAGAAGAGGAGGAACTGAGGTCTGTTAAATCTACACGCATTTACCTAAGGCTCTGTTCAACTGATAGATCCCAGACAGAATTCTTTTTCTACCCAGTTTCAATCTTGTTTTGCTATATTTGAGACCTATGCTGTTTCAAAAGCCCCAAGTTTTTATGTTATAATAATGCCGAGGAAGAGGCCCCAGGAAAGCAGTCCTGCAGCATTTTCTAAGCAATCAGCTGGGGGATTCGTGACCTTATAAAAACTTGTGGTAGTTTCTGGCATCCAACTCCTTCCTTTCCTGAAACTCTCTCCATGGCTCTGCGTTCTGCCCCATATGTTCAGGCAAGCACCTGACCTAGTGAAGACCTTTAAAAGGAGAAAAGTGAAAGTAGCCAACAGCCACAATAAAATTTTTATTTAAAAACTGTGGCATCGAACTGGTAACAGCTTATACAAGCTTGTGCGGCGTATATTAATCAAATCAAATGTGCCCACCTAGATTTAGCTCTTGGGAAAAGTCTAACAAAGACAACACTCTCAATCAGTTTAAAATAGTCTATTGTGACAGGAAAGTACTCTGAAAATCAGTGAAGACTCATACATAGAACCGATTTCCCCTCTAGGGAAAATCATGAAATATAAATTCATTAGGGGAGTTAATTCCTCCATGTAAATAGCTACTGACATCACGGTTAATACAAGGAAAATCAGCAGCCTCTTTTAGTGAACAGATTGTAAAACCTAAAGTGAAGAGAGCTGAGTTCTAATTGTGCTCCTTGTAAAAAAAGGAATAATACTGTTGCTGTTTTGTGGAGATGTTTTAAAAATAAATAAGACAAATAGGTAAAAGTTAGTTCTTCTAGGTAAGGCACTACCTGCTCCCAAGACAGTTCCCTAAGGAGGAAAAAAATAGATCGGTCTGTTCCCTGTATTTTTGATTAGGGCTATAGGCCCCAAATGTTTTCAAAGCAGAAAACTGTTGTCAAAAGGCAGTTTCCTCTGGTTAAGAAAAGGAGAAGGGAGGGCTAAAAGGGCGGAGTGGAAAGGAATTGTCATCAAAGCATTGTTAATATGAACTGAATTATACTACAATGGCGATGCTTCAACATGGGGAATGAAAATTGTTCTGTATTATTGTGGATTGACAATATGACAATCGTTCATTGAGAGTGGGTGACAGCTGTAGAATTATAACTCAGTACACAACACGAGATGAATGAGTGTTACAAGTTCTTCCAGAGTGGGCCCCTGTTTCACGAGAGTCCATATCATCCCCAAATAAATACATGCCAGTTTTTCACTATCTCAGCAAATTTAACATCTCTTTACAAACCAATGCGCTATGAATGGCCTCAAAGTGCCAGTGTCACGTCCCTGCTTAGTGGATTTGCAGCAGCTGTGAAATGTCAAGTCAAAATGCCATAGAAGATCTTTACAGCGCCTCAGCAGAAAAAAGGGCAAGAAATGGTAAAATGCTTCCGCCTGCATGTGTGTGAACTGACGTCAAACTGTCTGCTGACCCACGGGACCACTGTTTCTAAATTTCTGTCTTGGCACCAGCCTTGTCCCACCACAGGCATAGGAGAGTCATTGGTGTGCCTTCTATCAAACTACTTACCTAAAAGAACTAGTATCATGCAACCTACTTGAAATGAACATGCTTTGGAGGCCAGAGATATTTATATCTCTCTCCAGGTGCAAAAGTCAGTCCTGCTTACTTATCCTCCCCCCCAAACCATTGTAGTATCCCTGCAGAGAGATATGAAATGAGGGACCCTGCTCACATTCTCATATTAGTATTTCTCTTTCCAACTTTAATGCCTTGTTTAAAAGCAGAATCTGCTACACATTCTGTTCTAGTGCCTGCTTTTCTTTTTTTTTTAAAAACTTAGCAATGTATTGTGAACATTTTCTTCAGTCTCTTAAAACATTCTTCTAAAATATAATTTTCACGGTTATATGTATTCCATTTTCTATATATACCACAACTTCAACAGACAACCTCTGCTGCTGGACATTTACGCTGTTTTTGGCTTTTCACTATAAAAAGGAATGCAGCTATTATATAATATTGGCTTACGCTCTAATTTCTTAGAAAAAAATTCATAAAACCTATACTGATTTTCTATGCGCCTGACTGTGGTAAATCTCCAAGTGAACCTGGGGGCAGCCCTTGGATAAGGGTGTGGAGCCCAACTGACCCATCGGAAGAGCCTCTGAAGCACTGGTAGGACCCCAGGCACATAGTAGGACTGCACTTCCTGTTCGTATGTGGTCAGAGGGGATCACACGTGAGCAGAGTGACGGGGATCAGTTCTGGGCTGGGACATCAAGTTGCCCATAGGAGACCCTCTGGAGCTCTCTTGCCTTTGGCACAGCCACCAGTGTGAGACAGAGGCTGGTTTTGTGAGAATGAGTCCTGAGTGATGGTGGTAAGCAGAGTCCCCTTTCTCCCCACCAACACACAAGGGATATGAGCAAGAAATAAACTGTTGCTGCTTCAAACCAGTAAGATTTAGGGGGTACTTGTTACTGTGGCATCACTTAACTCCTTCTGACTGAGAAATATAGTAACATTTAGCTGAATTTCTTTGTGACCTCATGATCTAATTTAAAATATACATAGAGGGGCCAGGCACAATGGCTCACGCCAGTATTCCTAGCGCTTTGGAAGACGGAGGTGGGAAGATTGCTGAAACTCAGGAATTCAAGACCAGCCTAAGCAAGAGCAAGACCCATCTCTACCAAAAAAAATACAAATATTAGCCGGGTGTGGTTGTGGGTGCTTATAGTCCCAGCTACTTAGGAGGCTGAGGCAGGAGGATTGCTTGAGCCCAGGAGTTTGAGGTTGCTGTGAGCTATGATGATGCCACAGTACGCTACCCAGGGCAACAGACTGAGACTCTGTCTCAAAAAAAATTTCATTAAGTAAAATATTCACAGAAAGTTCCATTCTTCTCTACATCTGTAGTTTTCAAATTCTAGACATAATCTTTTAGGTTTCCTGTGACAATTCAACAGGTATTTTCTCAGTGCCCACTGGGTGCGAAGTGGCTATATTAGGTGAAAGGGGGGCACTCGACCGGCACAAAACTCACAGAACACCAAGGCTTGTATGAAAGGTCTTTATTGGTGGGGGAAGCTGCAGAGCATCATTAAGGAGGAGGGGAGAGAGAGAGAGAGAAACGGGGGAGAGAGGAGAGGAGAGAGAGAAGTGGGGAGAGAGAGAAGTGGGGAGAGAGAGAGGAGGAGAGAAGAGACACACACGGGAAGACAGGAGAGAAAAGAGAGAGAGTGCAAAAGACAAGGACATCTGATATAGTCTCGGTCAGGGGAGGTGTCGGGATGGTAGAACAGCCAATAAGGTGTTACCGCTTTGGTGCTAAGAACCGTAGGGCGGGTCATAAGTTTGAGCTTTTCAGATAATCAGGATATACAAAGTTGTGCAATTATCTAACATCAGGTCCTCTAGGAACTATGAAGATGAGGAAGATACAGCTCTGGCTCCAAATAACTTAGAGAGGATACAGCTTCAGATTTTCTATAAAAGAGATATTTAGGGTTAGCGACGGGGTTGCATTGGGCACCAGGGGAACTGTCTTGAAGCTGTGTCTGCATAGTAAATACAGTCCATATGCAATTCAATATTTATTTCAGGCAGATTTGCAGGGAGGCTGGTGGGGCACTCAGGAGAGTGGCTAAAGACCTTCTCAGCGCTTCTGTTGCTCTTAACCAAGGATAAGGCCAGAACAACTCAGAGTAGAAGATAAACGTTTCCAAAGAGAAGTGGAGAAGAAAGAGGCCATGTGCTTTACCATAAGAAAAAAGTTGCACTGAGGAAATTGTACTTGAGGCCAAGATGTCCACAGGGAGAGATTGGGGAAGAGTCGGGAAGGAGGACAGAGCTTAAGCAAAGTCACCGAGGGGAGGGAGCAGAGGCTGGACCGGATGTTCAGGGTGAGATGGCACAGAAGTCTGCCTACAAGGGATTGGACCACGTGCACATTTGGAGGGAAGGGGGCAGAAGGACTTGGAGGAATCTGTGCGCGGCCGTCTGAGTTAGGAAATTCAAGGCAGCAGAGGTGGGTGTGAAGCAGGGATTTGAAAGAAGAGAATTAGAAACTCGGAAGAAGAGGAGAAGCAGGAGCAGCTGGTCCTGGCAGGTCTACTCGGTGTCTGAATAATGAAGTTGGTGAAACCGAGAGGCCGCAACCCAGAGACAGACGCTGAGAGCCAGGACCAGGCTCACGCTGCCTCCCAGCGCCAGGCTCCCAGCACAGGACTGAGCAGAGGGGCAACCTCCAAGCTGGGACCCACTGGCCAACTGTGGACAAGTCAGTTTCATAGGACTTATCAGCTGGTCCTTTTTCTTTCTTGTTTTCTTTCTTTTTTTACTTCTTTACCCACTGTTAGGGCACAGGGGAAGATGGAAGCACTGCTCAGATCTGACCATTTGGCTACCTGCAAATAACTCCGGTTGAGCCTGCAGGAGATTGAAATTAAATGAAAGGAGGCTTCAAGATATTCTGTAAACTTTAGCTTTAAATATTGTAAGTGAGAGCTTGCAGCTTTGGCCCTCTTTAACTTCATTATACTAAGGAAAAGACAGGTTCTCAGACAAAAAGAAAAACCTTCTGGTTCCTCCACATTTGATGAAGCTTTCCACGGTAATTCCCTTTTGCTTCACCTGATCCCACATGCCTGTTTCCCTTTATGAAAAATTTCAGTTTTGGTGCAAACAAACAAGATAACAATCAGTAAATGTAAACAGGCTGGGAAAAGCAGGTGAAGTGGGAGAATGATGATCCCTTTACTGTGTGATCCTGAGTGGGTAAACGAGATTTCTGGCCCAACCGTAGAGCAGTATTTCCAGTACGAAAGGAAGATTTCTTGAAGGAAACGAACAGTTTAAACCTGAGTATCGTCCTTTTAATACCCTCCCAACACTTGAGCAAATTCAAGAGGAGGTTACAGGAAACCTCTGCACCCTTGACTCAGAAATAAACACAGGTTATTTTTTTTTTAAGGTTTACAAGCAACCAAAGAATAAAACCATCTCCAAAAGATCAGGGAAAATTTACTGGGAACCTACTGGGCGTGGAACTGAAGAAAGTCTCCTTGTAACTGGGCTTCGCACGGTTGCAAAGCAGCAGGCGCCTTCACTACTTTTGTCATTGAAGATAGCAAACCTTTTCCATGGAAAACTTAACTGGAATCTGTTTTGTTCTAAGGTCACATCGACAAAGCCATAATTAGCCAGGTACCTTGGGTCTGATGTTACCCAAAATATCTAGGTAATTACAGGAGAAAGGTCATCTCCTCTGTGTAATCTCAAGTATACCACTCGCTGTCTATACTGGCAGTTGTCCAGTTAACAACAGCCTTTTATTTCATTTTGTGCTTGCCCAGACCTTGCCAAAGACTATGAAATTCTTAACAGGGGATTTAAGAAGAATATTCTTTTTATCCATATTCCTCTCCCCTCTCCCCATTGCCCAGGATGATCTGATGACTTCCTCACGAGATAATCTATAAAATACTCATCGCTAATTTTTACATTCCCAGGAAATGCATTCTGGAACGAGAGGAGACTACCGCGAGACAGCGAGGAAATAAGAGAGGTGACCAGGGGTGCCAAGATCTTCACAACTGTGGGGATTAAAGGATTCGAGAGAGGGCGGGGAGCAAGGCGGGTCAACAGACATCTTATTCAGAGTTTCAGCACTGACAACACAGGCAGTTGAGGGGCAGAAAGAAGTGCATCTGCTGGTCTGTGATTGCACGAGAGACGAGACCAATTCCTTTTCTTCACAAAGAAAAAAAAAATGGCATTTATCTCAAGTACAGCAAGCAAGGCGCGTGAGGGTTCCCTCCCCCAGTCTTCCTTCCCTCTTCCTCCCACCAGCTCCCTGGCTGCCTCCCCTTCCTGTTGGAAAAGAAAAGGTGGGAGGGAGAGGAGGACCCACCGGTCACAGGCAGCGCGGTGGGATTCTCTTTCTTCAGCTTTTAGCAGCCTGTGGGGGTCAGGATGCTATTGGTTCAGCTTTATGTGTGATACGGTGCCTCTCACCTAGCAACAGCCAGCAGGAGAGGCAGGAAGCAAGGCCACCTGGCTCAGCAAGTGTGCGGATGGTTTGAAATGAGCCACTCACTCCGAGGGGGGGGGGAGGGAGGGAGGGAGGGAGCAGTCTGAGCTTAATATATTGCACTATTAAGAGCAAGGCTTAATCAGGATGTTAACCACCAACAGGCGGGCTGGGGGGAAGAGCAAAGGCTGAACAGGAGTTATTGGTAATGACTATCTGTGTATCCATCCTATATGTCGCCTTCATGTGTCATGATTACTATTTTAGGCCAAGGCATTGGGTGGGGGAATGGTTATCTAGGCCAAAAAGAAAAAAAAATGAGAGAAAGGATGAATCTGTAACTCTTCCGTGAGTTTACTTGGTTTTACTTTGTTCTCACACTAGGGTATTACTAGAACAGAAAAAGTAAAATTGAGTGTACTTGAAAAAGCAATTGACTATGTAATCACAGGATTTTTTTTTTTTTAATTACTCAACACAGTAGCTTTTTCCAAATCCTAAATTTTTGAAAAATTAACTTTCTGGAGTGGAAAGTGGCAAAAGAGTACATCTCTGTTAGCAAGAGATATTTTTTTTTTCTTTGCTTCCTTTGTGGTCAAAAGGAAATTTCTAAGAAGGATGCTGATAGAAGTTCTGAAAGCTCTCCCTCCCTGAATGTAATGGGGCTCAGTACCACCACCACCAAGGAAACAGATTCTGCTATTCCATCTTCTTTCATTTTTCTTAATAGAATTTTCCTTTTCTTTCTGTTCTAGATCTTCCCATTACTCTACAGAAGGATTTTATGTCACCTACTTATTCACCCCAACCCACCAAGGAAGAGCCTAGCCTTCGACTCTAAATACACAGGAAAGTGTCCTTCTTCCCTTCTTAGAGAAACATGGAGGTAACTTGTGTCTTTCACTGGCATCAACTGGTGCCCTAGAGACAAAGACCAACACTCTGGAGGGCACCGAGGGGTCTCTATCTGCTCTTCACTCTTACAATTAACCCCTTAGGCTCCAAGTAGTAAAAGCCACTGTCTACAGTGACACCTACTGCTCGGGGCACAGCTGTACATCCTACTATTACCTACCATTCATTGATGTGGGCTCCAATGAATACTTTTCTCACCACCCCACTGGGATAATGACATTTTCAGCCTTCTCATTCATAGGGTGGCCCCAGAACTCAGAGCCTTGGAATAGCCCAAGAGCCTTAACCCAGGGGATACAACACACATCTATCAAGTGATGCACTTTAGCAGGGGTTCTCAAGAGGAACAGAAACACAGCTTGAGAAAGAGCCCACACCCCCTTGAAATCACTTTGTTATTCCTCCTTGATACCCTAATAAATTATCCTGGAAAAAAATGAAAGTTTTACCCAGCATCCACCAAGTTTTGCCCTACAAAGAAAAGTGTGATAGTGAACCGCCAGTACAATAGAACTATTTAGAAACTCCCACATACAGCAGCTTGTTAATTTATCTCTATTTCTTTTACTCTGTGCATTTAGTCAGATGCCAGAAATTCTCTCCCATTGAGAAAAAAATCCATTTCTTTATGAAAGTCCAAGTTGTGCTTTTCTGAAGGCATGGCAAAAATGCCTTCTGTTGGTAACAATATCTCCAAGTCTAGGAAAAATATCAAGAAAAATTATCACTAACAGAATCCATGACTTCTCCCCAAAGAGGCACTAAGTTTAAAACCATATTAAAGGTGCCAGGAGCAGTGGGTTGGATGATTACAAAATTAATGGGTCAGGACGTACAGCTTGTTTCATTTTTAGCTAAGAATATCCGACGGTTCTTCACCAAGATAGGTACACGTTGAACAGAACACTGGTAATGCTGAAAATACAAATACCAGCTTTCTTTCTGGATGTTCAAAGTGCTATGCAAATATTTTGCTTTTTATTCCCAAATATTCCACTTGAAATAACTGAATGTTACATCGTGATGTTCTTGTTTCCTAACTGAGGAACAGCGGAGCAGGCTGGTGAAGGTGTAGCAATAAAACCAGGCTTCCTGCCTGTATCCCAGCACTCTGGGAGGCCAAAGTGGGCGGACGGTTTGAGCTCAGGAGTTGGAGACTGGCCTGAACAAGAGCGAGACCCTGTCTCTAAAAACGGCCCGATGCTGTCTGTGGCAGGTGCCTGGAGTCTAAGCTACTCGGGAGGCTGAGGCAAAAGATTCACTTAAGCCCAAGATGTTGAGGTTGCTGTGAGCTGTGATGCTACAGCACTCTACCCAGGATGACAAAGTGGGACTCTGTCTCAAAAAATAAACAAACAAACAAAACAATAAACAGAAAAATCCCAGGCTTCCTCATTTAAATAACACCCACTGCTTAGCCACTGGGCCACCAGGGCCCGGCAGTTCTCTCCAAAGCCCTGTGAGGACCATCTCAGACTTCTTACTGGTGCCTCATCCCTGGGACTTGTGCTGTTGTCTCAGAGTTAGAATGATGACCGTATTTATATTCTTAAAGTTTCTGACCTTGTGAGCTCATTTATCAGTTGTTGTTGTTTCTTTTTTTTTTTTTTTTTTTGAGACAGAGCCTCAAGCTGTTACCTGGACAGAGTGCTGTGGCATCAGAGCTCATAGCAACCTCCAATTCCTGGGCTCAAGCGAGTCTCCTGCCTCCGCCTCCCAAGTAGCTGGGACTACAGGCGCCCGCCACAACGCCTGGACATTTTTTGGTTGCAGCCGTCATTGTTGTTTGGCGGACCTGGGCTGGATTCGAACCCGCCAGCTCAGGTGTACGTGGCTGGCGCCTTAGCCTGTTGAGCCACAGGCGCAGAGCCTGATCAGTTGCTTTTACAAAATGGAAAAAACAAGTATGTGGGAGGCTTAAAGAAATGGTTCAAACACAAGCTAAACGAGAGGCTAAACATGTCCTACCTTAGCCTTTAATGTTTTAACCCTGAAGTGAGCATTAAATGAAAGGACACTCAGAAAAGCAGCAGCACTGTGTAGTCTGAGTAACAGCAGGACAGTGAAACTTCTGTTTTTCCACAGAATTTCGCACACACACAACTGAACCAAAACCTGTGCTGTGTATACAGAGTAGAGCTCGGTGATTAGGCCCAGATGTGGGAGTCAGATTAGTGGGAGGAGATGGTTGAAATGGCGTCCTCAGATATTCCTCAAAAACCCAAGACAGTTCAGCTGTGCCTGGCACCTCACACCTGGGAAACCAAGGTGGAAGGATCACTTGAGACCAGGAGTTCAAGACCAGCCTGGGCAACATTACAAGACCTCATCTCTACAAACAAACAAACAAAACTAGCTGAGTGTGGTGGCACACACCTGTAGTCCCAGCTACTTGGGAGGCTGGATCAGCAGGATCACTTGAGGCCATGAGTTCGAGGCTGCCATGAGCTCTGACTGTGCCACTGCACATTAGCCTAGGTGACAGACCAAGACCTCTATCTCTAAAAAAAAGCAAACAAAAACCCATATATGTTTATTTGCTAAGAGGGTCCTTCCCTCAAAATATTCTTGAATCTACAACTACTTCTTCCTAATAGAGAAAGTAAATAAACGGTGATAAATTTCTGCCCACAATCATTTCTTTTCCAGACACAGTTTTATCATATACCAGATACCCAGCCATTACACTAACAGACAACACGGGGAGTTGCACACGGCTGAAGAAGACCCACTTGAAATGTAAAAGTTGTATTTAATCAAGTCAATTTACACACTCTACACCACTACCTCTCAACCTTCCTAATGCCGCAATATATTTTCATTGTTAGAAAGGGGTCACGACCCACAGTTGTGAACCGCTGCGCTACACGGTGATACAGGCTGCAGCCACCAGCAGTCGGTGCTCCTGGTCAGCGGTGGACAGACCACTTCAAATTCAGCACGTCCGAAACATGTCTCTCCAAACATTCCCTTCCCATATTCTTCATGTCTTCCACACCCCAGCATTCTCTCACCACCAACCTGGAAATGGGGGGCAGCCCTGGCCACACCCCCACCCACCTCCAACCTCCTATCCCTGCCTCTTGCAGTGACTCCGCGTGACCCTTGGGCTATTCCTTTGGAATGTCTCACAGCTGGCTCTCCCAATCCCCTGGGAACTAAGTTACTCAGTTTGGGAGCACAGCACTTGGCACCTGTGTTATTGCAGGGGCCACATTCTCTGATCTTGGTATTCCCTTCTGGGCCATCTGGCTTGAGATACTGCTCACCTTCACAACTCTTGGTGGCTCTTAATTGAATGGTTTCAGATCTAAAGAAATGTGCTACAACATGGTTCACACAATCCTTTTATAAACAAAAGAGAACATAAGTATATTTATAAAAATTTTTTTGAATGAACATAGCAGCAGCCAGTAAATCATTTCTGTGAAAGGCCATGTAGTAAATTTTGTAGGCTTTTAGGGGCAAAGGGCAAAACCGAGGCTTTTATGTGGATGCTCACACAAGAGAAGAAACAAATTTCCACATATTTTTGGTTGACAAAATTCAAAACTTTACTTATGGACACTAAAATCTGAATTTTGTAGCACTTTCACACATTATGAAATATTACTATTCTTCTGAATTTTTTTCTAACCGTTTAAGTATGTAAAAATCATTCTGAGCATATAGACCATAAAAAAAAAAAGGGTGTAGTAAGGTTTTGGCTCTTAACATATACATCAAGTGGTTAAAACTATGGTTAGAAATGGGGAGGAGAACAAAAGAGAAAGGTTTTTATTCTTCATTTTTAAGTTAAAATATTTCTGTATTGTTTGCACTTTTATTATAGACTGCATTATTATTTTTTTATTTTATTTTTTTGCAGTTTTTGGCAGGGGCTGGATTTGAACACGCCACCTCTGGCATATGAGGCAGATGCCCTACACCTCTGAGCCACAGGCACTGCCCAATGTGCATTACTTTTCTGATTTGAAAAACAGTAACAGTAAAGACTTCTTTAACTTTCAAGTTCTTCAATATTCATCCATTTAACTTTTAATTTCTGTTATTATTCTCTGTTTCTGTAGGATGGTGGTCTATTCATTGTCTGCCTAAAACCTCATGTACTTCTGTTTTTACGTATTTGCTGCCTGGCAAAACTCAAACTCCTATTGGAAAGCTTATGTCCTATTTCCTTTTTCCTTCAAGACTTCCATAACTATGACAGCATGGGAAAACCTTCAGACATCTGATCATCACTTCTCAGTCAATTTATTGTGTGTTTAATCTTGTGTCCTAATTGCTGTATGAGTTTCCAACAGGCAGGGATCACCCACACCTTCAGCACCCCCTGAAACCCCAAGCACCGTGATGAATCTACCCTCAGGTGTTCAAAAAATACCTCACAGCTATTTATGTGGTCGCCCCACACTAAAATACAACTGCTGAATATTTTCAAAATATTCTACCATCAGTGGATGCAAGTTAAAAAGATAAAAACCTTGTCTTAATTTCCAAAAATCTTTTTTTAACTTTTAGAGCTGTCCGACAATGAAATACGCTGCCTCTTGAAATAACACATTTCCTGACACTAAAAAGTATTCAAAACACAAGTGTCCGACCATCTGGCAGGGATTCTGTGGAAGGAATTCCTGTATTATTTAGGTCAGACCACATGGCCTCTAAATTCCCTTCTTAGTCAAGAATTTGTTACTCTGATGAACTTTATTCCCCAACCCAAAATATCGCGTTTATTTCTTAAAATTAAGGGATTTTAAAGTAACATGGATGATGAAGTTACAACACAGATAAAACTACTTCTATGCTATTTTAAAAAATCCATGGGTATATTAATTGGTTGGTTTTGAGCAGGCTTAGCTGATTATTAGTGTATTGTTTGATGAATCGCCAACACTAAGCAGAGAGATCTTATTGCAGGGAGAATGTTTTGCCTCTCATTAGACAGCTCCCTGGGGATGTTTTCCTTATTGTTTTGTTTGTTTGTTTATTCTTTTTAAGAGGTTGTTGGGTCGCTGTCACTAATCAGGTGTCTGGAAGACAACATGTAAATCCTAACTATACGTATATTGTGTTCATCCTGAATCTGGCTTTCTAGATCCTTTAGAATTCAGGAAAATCCCAGATTCAAAAGGAGCTTAGAAAACAAATCTCTTACCACCTCTTGGGAGGTAAAAATACAGCCCCTAGAGCACTCAGCCACAAGGTTAACGGGACTGCAAAAAGTCAAAGGCACAAAATCACACACTGTGAAGGTACCTCCTGAGTGCCCACCAAGGTGCTCTAAATACCATCAGGTACTTCCTGAGTGCCCACCAAGGTGCTCTAAATACCAGAGACGGAAGGGACAAAAGTCCCGGATTCTAACTTAAGGATCTGTACCAGGCACCCTAACGAAGGGCCAGTAGTTGTAAAAAAGGAAAGAAATACATTGACCAACTGGCAGTGTCTGTAAAGGACCAAGAAATGGAGAGCTAGTGACAGAAAGAGATAACAGATAAGAAAGAAAAGCGCATGGAAGAAAGAGGAGGAGGAGAGGAATGAGGCTGGGCAGCAGGGGCCTGGGCACTGGAGTACAGACAGGGAGCTGAGGCAGGGACAGGAATAGCAGGCCGGCCCAGACGCCACCTGGAGGTGAACGCGGGCAACCCCTGGGCGACGCCCACACAGGGCCACAGTGGGGAATGTGCTTCAGCAAGTCAACTGGCCTCACTCTCTTCCAGATTCCCAAGTCCATTTTTAGGGCGTCCTGGCATATGTTCTACAAAGCACCCTATTTCAAGGTCTAGCACACAGAATGCTCTCAGCTCATCTGAGTTTACTTTTCATATTCCTCTTCGTTAAGAAAAGATGAACAGGCTGGATTTGGTGGCTCATGCCTGTAATCCCAGCACTGTGGGAGGGTGAGACAGGTGGAGCCCCTGAGCTCAGGAGTTCGAGACTAGCCTGAGCAGAGCAAGACCCTGTCTCTCCTAAGAATAGAAAAAACTAGCTAGGTGTGATGATAGGCACTTTAGTCCCACCTACTACTGAGGCTGAGGCAAAAGGATCACTTGAGCCTAGGAGTTTGAGGTTGCTGTGAGCTATGACAGCATAGCACTCTACCCAGGGTGACAGAATAAGACTCTGTCTCAAAAAAAGAAAAAAAGATTCAATCACATTTCAATCATATTCTTAGTCTTCTGCCCATGAATAAAAAAATCAGCAGTAATAATAACAGCTTACAATTATTAAGTGCTTACTATGTGCAGGTACCAAGAACTTTATATGCATTATCTTAATAGCCTTATTACAGGAGACCCATTTTGGGGGTGCAGAAACTAAAGATTAAAAAGTGAAGTAACTTGCCCTGGTCACAAGGCCAAGCAGTGTCAACTCCAAATCCAGTTAACCACAGAGAAATAAAACAGTATAAGACCACATTCACATGCCTTCTCATTTTCAGAAGCCTTCTCATCTTTATGCCATGCAGAAACTATTTAATTTTTGAACATCAGGAAATGAGGTGGTAAAACTTTGCTTTGTTAATAGATGTTTGATTAACTACATAATTCTTCTTTAAAAACAAACAAAACAAAAAACTTTCAACTGATGGAAACCATGTCCTAGGAATCCAAAACAAAATTTTCCCCCAAAGACTGATATCAGCACTTTTTCTGAAATTATAGGAAGACAAAATCAGTCACTCCGTTGGCATTAAAACAGGAGAAATCTAAGGAAGAGCCTTTTTGGTCAGCAAAGAATATTCTAAGCTGATAGCCAAGATAATATTTTATCAAGCTTAAAAAGATTATACAGTCTTCCACTTAATTGAATTATCCAGACAGCTGAAGTTTAGTCATTAAAGTAAAAGCTACTTTTAAGAAAAATCTCTCTAAAATATTACATATTTATATTCTTGTATTCTTAAACAGAAAATACCATCTTCTTGATGATTTACCGTAGGATCATTCCAAATGTTACTAGTAATAATAGGCTGCAATTCAATTATTTGGGGGTTAGGAGATTATTAAACTCAACAGAGCTCTGTGACCTTGCTTATTTCTTTTTCCCTATTCTCTGCTCTCTTCTCACTGCTTGTCCCCTGCTTCTATTTGCTCTCTTAGTTTATGCACAGTTCACTTACTGAGGATGTCAGGGTGGCTCCATGCCTGGTAAGGGTCAAATGAGCAGGGTACCCCCCACACCTTGCTCGGAGTTTTTTATTTTTTTTTAATCTCACTTCCAGGTTCCGGATGATTGAGGTCGACAGAAGTCTAACCTCTGGATAAATATATAGTTGCTCTTCATTTTCTCTTTGAAAAATGCCTTTCTTAAAACCCAGAATGTGGATTTCTGGAGTTTTATTCATCTGAGAAATTAGGAATCATACCTTTTCAAAATTAAATATTAACACGGAACGGACAAGGAAGAAAAAAAAGTATGATTCTTTTAAAAAGTAAAACAGACTTGTGTTTTTTCCCCTTGGAATGTTTTGACTTTGAAATCCTTCAAGTTTAGATGATTTTTTTTTAATTACTGATTTAAGCATCTTTGCTAAGAAAAAAATAACCTCATATTTTCTGTAATTCTTTCTTTATTCCTGATTGATTTTGGTCAATGAATAGATAGATATTAGATATGAAATGGAAAATTATATAGAAAGTAGAACCTCCATTGTTGACTGCCTCCTTACAATGACCCCTCCTTATGTTGACCTAATTTTCATAGACCAGATATGCACCACATGTATATATCAGTATAGCAGGCCTAGTTCCTTATGCTGACCACCTCCATATGTTGACCAGTTTGTTACAGTCCCCTGGGTGGGCAACTTGTAGAGGTTCTACTGTATTATACATACTGTAACATATAACATTAATTATATTATTATTATTGTTCATAGTATTTGTATCAAGCCTGTAAGTTATACTGTTCCATGTTCCCATGTCTAGACATAATGCCCAACTCACCATGTTATACCTTTCTGGTATGCCCACTAGTTTAAACTTTGATCTTTTCGTTTTATCGTTCCCCTACTTGAGCATTTTGTTTGTTATATATATATTTTTTAATTTGTTTTGCTGTTCTAAAAAGCAGCACAAAGAATTTTTTCTTACAAATTACTAATTCTTCTGACTTAATCCTTTGGGTCCGAACATGGGTCTTCAAATTATTGACCCAGTAAGAAATCCAAACACAATTAGAACAGAACATGAAGGAAGAAAAAGAGAATAGGTACGAGAGAAATGAAAGAAGAGTCTGGGGATATGTTTTCCCGAGACGACTGCACCTTGCATAGATGAAGCTGGTAATAACATCTGGTCTTCTGCATACGATGAGCAACCCTACAGTTCAGGTGCAGATCGTTTATTTCGATGTGATTTCACGTATTGCCTACACGGAGAGCAAAATCAGAATGCAACGCTTTCTAAAACGACTCATTATTTCTATTGGAGCTTTACTTTCATGTTAAACAATCTGCCCAAAAGAAGCAAAGAAATAGATTCCACTGTATTATCAAAAGCTTTGGGGCAACTTTAAACTTTTGAGGGAAAGGAACATATCCCTAGCACAGTCACACAGGAACAAAGTGGGGATTCCACAAACACTGCCTGGAGGAACGCCTGGTGACAAGGAGGATATTCTTTTCCCTGAAGGAAACCAACTTTCCCCTACCACATACATTCTTACAGATGGAAAAGTTGCAAAAATCTGATAACAGGCAGTTCCTAGAGAACACGCAGGAACAATTGCTGAGAATGATTTAGGTCAAAGGTGAAGAGAAATGCTCTGACATTCTCATTATCTGATTATTAAAAAAAACTTTTTAACCCTTATTATCTAAAAAAGCATAAAAGCACTGCATGAAGAAATGGCTGAATGTTTAAGAAAAGGGATTATCATGTCTGAACCAGAAGACAGTCTGATATGGGTCAAATTTCAAACATTTCTATTAGCATATTCGTCTCTGAAGCATATAGAGGAGGCTGGGTGATAACTGACCTGAGCAATTCCAAGTTGGTCTAGAAGAGCTAAAGACCAATATAAGATACAGGAAAAAAAAAAAAAAAAAGGATGTGTTAGTTCTACAGAAATTGGCAGGGTTGCTATGGCATTACAATGGCAAAATCAAACATGTATCTTTTTTCAAATGGAAAAGTCAAAGGCATCTAAGGCACAGGCAAAAAAAGTCTTCTCCAACAAAATAGTTCTTATATTTGAAATTCAAAAGACCCCTAATTTTTCATATATGATGTGATATATGATATAATATCCATTTTTATTTTTATTAATAAAGGTCTGGAAGACCTCTCCTGGGGGTCTGTGAGGGCATCAAAAAAAAGACAGTAAAGCCATTAGAAAACCCAAGCCTGAAATCAAAGTCAAAACTGTGAATCAAGATGGACTAATTCTCTAAGTTTAACCCCGCAATCCTGTCACTGATATAGCTCAGTAGCACAGATCTTAAAAACATTATAAATTTCTTTGAACAGGGCATCAGATCAGTGCTAACATGGTCAGTCACAGTAAACTCATAAGGCCATTTCAAAGACAGACATTACATTAAAAAGGAAGTTATGAATCTTGCTTACTTTATGGATTCTCCTACAAACCATGTCAGACCCCACATTATTATAAAAAAGTGTTTGAATAGCCACTGACTACCTAAAACATCACTATCAAGAAAAGATAATCGGATGCTTTTAAATATCTTAGAACCCATTTAAATGTAGGTACCAACTATGCTGTATTGTTCACATAGAAGTAAACATTTTGACCTATCCCTTATTTCAGCATTAATGCAATAATCGGCGTGACCACAGATAAATAGAAATCTAAACACATGACGCTGGAGTTCAGCAACAGGGTCCAGGTTCTAACTGGAAATTCAGTGATATCAGCAAAGAACACTCTGCCCAGCTAAAGAAGGAAGCAGCAGCAACTGGGGTCCTAGAAATCTTTTTTATTCAAAGTCATCATGAAGAAATATAATGGCTCAGATTTTATATCATCAGGAGTGACAAAAAGACATGCACATTTGATATGAATATCTTTTTGGCACCTACAGGCAGAGACGCATTTTCAAAGCTCTACTCATCTTCTCTTTATTTTTCCTACTTACTCAGCCACCAGCACCAAACTCTACAGCCATATTTCATTTTTCAGTGAGAACCCTGGGAACAGCCATTGCTTTGTACCAGAATTAGACTCAAAAGAAAACATAGTCCCTAAGTAAGTTAAACAGTTCAGTGCACCAAGCAGATTTATCAGTGAGACAGATCTGCCTAATGAAAGTAACCCCCGAACCACGATATGGAAGACCGCATCCTCTCTGCCATTAAAAAATATGCTGCCTGTGATATGTGAGGAAGACAGCAGCTCAGCATCTCAAAGATCCGCAAGGAACAAAATGCTGTTCTTAGAAGGTCTCTAAGACAATCCGGAAAGATTCCTATCTTCGAAGTTCACCATGATCAAAGTTCACTGTGATGTCAACTCAAGACAAATAACAAGACCAAGTTTATACTAAAATTCAACCTTGGCCAGTAAGAACTCATGCCAACCTACACATACCTTCCACCTGTTTAAGAAAAAAATAAGAAAACATGACGTTCAGAACAGAAACGGTCTTCACGAGGAAGGTTGCTGCCTCGCTCACAAAGGGTCACAGTACAAAGCTGATTTCTTAGACTTCATTTGGTGTTGGCAGAAATTACCACTAACTGGCAAAGGGAACTGGGAAGAGAATGACAATATGGTGCCTGTATATGCAACCGCCACAGAGCCCAGTGTTTTGACATTGTTACTGAAACAAACTCAACTATTTATGAGCGCTAAGTTGAATCAAACAGTTGGTGTGGCAGAAAAAACATCTGTTTCTGAAGTCTTTTTGTCTAGAAAGTCACTAAGAAAAGAGGAGAACGCAGCATAACACATGAACACAAATACCTCCAAGAAATCATAAATAGCATTGTCGCGTGGGGACAGATACCTCCCAGCCTGACTGTGACGACCCTGGAGCGTCAGGCCAGGCATCCCTGTGGGCAGTGCTCTCTCCCCCGGACAATTTATGGTTTTACTCTTTTCACACATGGTAGGTTGGTTGTTTTTTTTTTAATTAATTATTTTGAATAAAAGAATCTCTCTAAAGTGAAGCACCAATGCTTTTGCCTTCTTAAGTAGAGAATGTGGACAACATTAAACTCTTTCGTGATACCTGAATCATGAAATGCAGACAGGATAACAGGTGGTGGTGAACGGTCTCCCAGCCCAGCGTGTTCCCAGCAGCATCAGCATCCACCTGGGACTTGACTGAACTGCAAATGCTGCGCTCAGACCCTCCCACACCTGCGGAATCAGGTGTCCTTGGGGTGGGACCATCAGGTCTTCTTTCACGAGCCCTGCAGGTGATTTTGCTGGAGGAAGCTAAGGTTTAAGAATTGGTGTCGGCTCGGCGCCTGTGGCTCATCGGGCTGAGGCGCCAGCCACGTACACCTGAACTGGCGGGTTCGAATCCAGCCCGGGCCCACCAAACAACAATGATGGCTGCAACCAAAAAATGGCCGGGCGTGGTGGTGGGCACCTGTAGTCCCAGCAACTTGGGAGGCGGAGGCAGGAGAGTCGCTTAAGCCCTGGAATTGGAGGTTGCTGTGAGCTGTGATGCCACAGCACTCTATCCAGGGTGACAGCTTGAGGCTCTGTCTCAAAAAAAAAAAAAAAAAAAAAGAATTGGTGTCATCTCCTACACGGCCCCAAACTGCTATGTTCTCAAGAGCTTTCTGTCTGCTTCCGCCAGGTTTTTCTTCTATTGGATACTGAGTTATTAATTATTTCTGCCCACCATGTAGCTGCCTTTACCAGTCCTTCTCTCTTCTAATTTGCTGTATCTAATCTGCTATAAGCTTAGAAATCAGTTGTCACAGTTGTTAAAGTCATGTGTATCATACAAACAGGTGGAATCGAATGAGTACAGAACGGCCTGAGAACCGGAAAGGCACCTCCTTGAAGAAAGCGCATATGCTTCTTGGAGAGAGATTTTGAATATCTATTTTGGTCATTTAGGAGGCTTTTCTGCTTACTTTCTTAACTGCACACTTCCTTGTGTTATTCCTGATTAGAGGAAGAGGCTGCTGAATAACTGAGTCACAGTAGATGACATGTTTCTGTGGTTTACAAGTAACTGCAACATTTATCCTAATATTTTTAACATAACAGTAGTAACGACCATTTGTTAAATATTTGCTATGTGCCAGGTACTATGCTAAGCATTTAATAGGCAGTATTGAATTAGATCCTCATGACATAATGTAAGTTACTCTTAGTCCCATTCTCAGTGAAGACTCTGAGGCATTTCGCTATTTGAGGAGTTGAGATCACAGGGCTACTAAGAAGCATACCCAAAACTCAGGTTTGTGGGATTCCGAGGCTTTCTTCCTTTTTTTTAACAAGTGAACAGTTTATTAAGAATTAAACAAAGGTATGATGTGATACAGTACAAGCAAGATGCTCAAGACAGGTATAATAGTACTACTCACACAAAAACTTGAATTTCACCTCAAAAAAAAGTCACAAGACAAAAGAGAAAGCAATTTCACTGTTATAAAATAAGATATTTCATGCAAAGTATTAACTCTGCCCCCCCCCCGAAGCCCAACCTTCCAACAAACAACAACAACAACAAAACTATCTGAGAATACGGCTATGCTAACATATCAACCACAGTATTTTTTTTTATTATTTTATTTTATTTTTTTAAATGAATGTCACTGGGCTATGTAGCAAAGAGGCACTCAGCTCTGAAAGCAAAACTTAGAAGACAGAGAGAGGAAAAAAAAAACAGAGAGAAGGAATGAATGAGAGGCAGAGAGAAAAAATAAATCTCAAAAGGACAGAACTGTAATAATCGGCCAATATTCAAAAGGGTGCAGATACGCCCTTCCAAGGAAGGAATAAGAATTCAAGTCACACCACTCTGTCAGGAAAGCCAGAACCTGCCAGTGCCGGTGATAAGAGAGGCTTCCAGTCCTTGGCTACACGAGCTGCAGCCCTGTCAGCACAACCTCTGCTGCCTGCTTGGAAGTTGGGCCACATTTTGGATAGCTATAACAGATTTCCCAACCTGTTTCCACAGGGGTCTATATATTCCCTTTCATACCCTTCTTTGAGGGTCCTTACAGTTATCATTTTAAGCCTATTTAAAACACACATGGCCTTCGTGTTTGCAAACAACATGAAATCAGAATCTTCCAGCACATAACAGATCCTTAGAACTGACGCTAAGTGACCATCTGGAATCCTGTAAGTTGAAATGTTTGCTTCTTTATTTATTTGCTTGCTTGCTTTTAAAAAAAATAAAAATAAAAGGAAAGATTTCAAGTTCTCCTTTTAGTCTAGGATTCTGATAAACACACACGAGCACGACAATATGCTGTGTGGTGCTCTCCGCCACATTTAATATACAAACAGATGCTGTGGGTGGGTACTGGTGGAGGAAGTCGTATTATGCATCCTGAAAGAGTGGTTATGTAAGAATGTGTCCATCGAGCGTCAAGGCAAACCCTGTGTGCCCTCTGAGGGCAGCTTCTCCCTCCTCAGAGCTGCTGGGAAAAATGCTAGGTCTTAAATCACCCCATTCCCTGCTTTGTATTTCAATATCTTGATTATAATCCATGTTTAATCACATAAATGGGTCTCTGCTTTCTAAATTTCAAACAATCTCCTTCAATTGGTCTCTCTGAAAAATCTATGATCAGTGGAGAGATATTTCAGGTAAAAAAAAATATGTATATATTCTCTAAGGTACCTATAGGAATGACTGACTTGAGAGGTAAATACCAAAGTATTTCACAAGCGAGGTAGCTTAGCATTCTGACATAATATGCATGCCAGGGAAATGTAAGAAGTACCATATAAACCTTTTGTGTTCTGATAAGGAAGATATTGCAAAAGATGAAAAGTAAGAGGAAGACAAAAATTTCTAAAGTTTTCTAAATTGGTGGTAGATCAAAGTGCTTTACTAATTTGTAAATATTTCTATTATTTATATAGTTGGGTTAGAAGTGGCTGGGGCCTTCCCACACTTCAGGCACTAGATTATTTAGCTTATTCCTCAGTGAGAGGTAAAGGGTAGCCATGAACTTGGGACCCCTCGTTCCCAGCAAATCAATAAGGTGCAAAGTTGAGTTCCTTTTGAGTCTCCAGTGGCCTGGACCTCTTTGGAAGCCAATATTTCACAGTCTGTCCATTGAGAAGCACACACTTTCCCTATCTCCCTATCAGAAAATATCCCTTCCCATCTTACCAAAACAACAGCACAGCCCTAAAAGTAAAGAAGTCCTTTTAAGGTTCACTTGTTGAAGTTCTCTGCTAATTACCAGAAGGTTTTATTAAGGCTTCTTCATATTTCTAGAAGGATCCAAAGACGCTAAACTTCCCATCTCCTGAAAATGAAAATTCTTTCACCAAATCATCAAATAGAGCCCTTTAAATCAAAACCAGAGATGACATTTTTCTAACCAGCACATCAGTTAGGACCGAGCCTCTCTCCTCCTTTCACTGACACACAAAAGCTTCCCTCTGGTAGAACTCCTGTGGGTGAAGGTATCTCCACCAATACAGGCCCAGACCTCGTAAGGAAGCAGGAGTAAAAACGTGCTTTTCTACAGAGGGTTTGCCAGCAAGATTCAAAAGTGATTGCGGGAAGGAAAGTATAAATTAAGTTGACATTAAACACTCAGTTTATTTAGACTTAGAGTTTGCTTTTTCTTCGCCTGTGTAAAATTCCATCAAGGTAGAACCCCATCTTTCTTCCTAACTTTTTCCCTTAAACGCATTGCTGGTATTTATTTTACTGAAACAGAAGGAAAAGAGAAATAATTATTGCACATATCAGTTGGCTCTGCTAATGGTGCTATTTCTCATATAAAATGCAGTCAGTTCCTTCTGCCTTTGGAAAGCAGGAGCAGCCGTTCACCCACAGAGTTGTAACTTGTCTCAAAATCAATGTCTCTTGGCTTTACCATCTTCAAGATCTTCTGGATTTAACTCAACCCAGGCAGTCTCTGCTGACCCTCACAACCTGTCAGACTTGCAATGCTAACAGGGTTCGGTGTGGGAATCTGGGCCCTGAGTCATCCCCGTGGAAATTTTTGAACCCTTTGGCAAGGCCCTCCTTAATACATCTCTCCTAGGGTATACAGGAGCTGGAAGTTTTATTCCCTTTTTAAAAACCTGATCTAACCCAAGAAAATTGAAAGCTATATACCAAATGAATCCATGTGAGATTCTTCCCATCATAAAAGGGGCTTTCCTCTGCCCAGCTCCCCTCCCCACTGCATTCCTTGGATCTCCCTCCAACAGGAAGCTTCCGAGGAAACACTCCATAGCACGGCCCCTGACATGAAGAAGCTGCTCAGTAAATATCTGTTCAATGGATAAATGACATCTGACTTTACAAACGGCTTTACTCAAGGTCTTTCTCATTTGTACAAGCTTCAATAGCAGGGCCTCAGTGATTGATTTACACCCAATGTTCAGGGACACATCCGTGTGTCTCATGCACTAAACAGACCAGAAAGGATGGTGCAAATAAGTAAATCAGACAGATGAAACATACCAGAGTAGACCTCTGCCTTTCAAGACTGGTATGTTATAACTGGAATCACAGAGCTGAGTACGAATCACAACTTTGTTATCAGACAAAACCAGTATTTTCTGCGGTCATCTCTCAACATTGATTTTTTCGGTGTGTGGATTTTTGTTTTTTAATTTTTGAGACAGACTCTCACTCTGTCACCCTGGGCAGAGTGCTATGGCATCATAGCTAACAGCAACCTCAGATTCCTGGGTTCAAGTGACTCTCTTAACTCAGCCTCCTGCGCTAGGACAGCAGCGCCTGCCACAACACCCAGCTAGTTTTCTTATTTTTTTTTTAGTAGAGATTGGGTCTCACTGGTGCTCAGGCTGGTCTCCAATTCCTGAGCTCAGGTAATCCACTTGCCTTGCCTCCCAGAGTGCTAGGCTTATAGCACTGTGAGCCTTGATTTTCTAAAGCAGAAGTGGGGATAACACCTTTGAAGTTGCTGTGAGGAGCAAATACACTATTACATAGCTTACATGGAGCCTTTCTTGTGTAGAAGACAAGGGATAAACACCAACTCCTCACATGCACAGCAGCTTCCCTAAAAACACCTACATCATTCTGCTTGCAGTGCAGAGCAGAGGATTTAGGAAGTGCCATTCCTAGACAGATTGCTCTCTCCTGCATAGAATTCTCAGACCCTGCAGGTCGGCTTGCCCAATTTGGCACGTACACGCAAGGATGTGCTCTAGGAATCTAGGAGGACGGAGTTCTACCTTAGTTCGGAATACAAGTACATCCATAAGAACAGGAGCGGAACAAGATCATACTGCTGACAAAGAATAATGTGAAGTTTAGGGATTCAAAGCTGAATAATTACACAATTGTAAATAGTAAGCAAATGCCAACTCTATCTCCACCAAGGTCACCAGTAGAAGGGAATATACACAATACAGGAGGCCTGCATGAACCTGGCCTTGAACAGCCAAACGCTTGACAGGCAGTGCCAGGGCTGCCCCAGATTCACTCATCCCACACTGCTGCTTCCTTTCTCTGAGTTCCTATCCATTTAAGTCTTCATTATTAGTTAAGTCTTGAACATAATATCTGTAGATCAGTGCTGAGAGATGACCACAGAATCTTTTAGTGCCAATTATTCAGACACTGAATGAAAGGAACTTTATGCCACGTGGGCTATTTTTAATATAAAAGATTTCTTTTTATTTCTTTTAATTTTTTGTTATTTTTTTATTGAGACAGAGTCTCAAGCTGTCGCCCTGGGTAGAGTGCTGTGACATCACAGCTCACAGCAACCTCCAACTCTTGGGCTTAAGCAATTCTCTTGCCTCAGTCTCCCAAGTAGCTGGCACTACAGGAACCCACCACAATGCCTGGCTTTTTTTTTTTTTTTTTTGTAGAGATGGGAATCTCACTCTGGCTCAGGCTGGTCTCGAACCTCTGAGCTCAGGGCAATCCACCCACCTCGGCCTCCCAGAGTGCTAGGATTACAGGCATGAGCCACCACTCCTGGCCTGTAAAAGACTTCTAACCTTTTATGTAAATGGTTAGGACCAGCGTCACTTATATGAGCAACCTCAACAATAATGTTCACATATAAATCCCCGAATGACATATTTTTGCATGCTTTTTCTCTAATATAAGGCTTTCTGGAATATTTTCATTAGTTTGGACACAGGTAGAAGGACTCAGGATAGTAATCAAGGAAATCACTAAATATTCCAACCCTAGTGGGCCATTCAGGATAGGATATTTAGGTATGGGGTGTGTGAGAGAGAGAGAGAGAGACAGAGAGAGAGAAAAAAATAAGGAGAGTCAAAGCTCTCAGAAAGGGTTGGATTTAATTTCCTCTACTGTTCAAGGACATGACTTAAGCCTAGTTATCAAAACAGCTAAGAGTTGGCCAGGTGTGGTAGCTCACATCTGTAATCCTAGCACTCTTGAGATGCTGAGGTGGGTGGATTGCTTGAGTTTAGGGGTTGGAGACCAGACAGAACAAGAGTGAGACCCTGTCTCTATTAAAAACAGAAAAATCAGCTGGGCTTGTGGCAGACACCAGCAGTCCCATCTACTCCCGAGGCTGAGGCAAGATTGCCTGAGCCCCAGAGTTTAAGGTTGCTATGAGCTATGACACCATGGTGCCCAAGCCAGGGTGAGACTCTATCTCCAAAACAAACAAACAAACGGATCTGTCATGCAGATTCTAGATTTGTGGGATGGCCACAAAGACAGGGAGGGAGAGAGCATAAGTGGTATTTACAATAAAACTTGCTAACAATGTCTGTATGTTATTATTGCTTTTCTGTTTTTTATTTTTGTAGAGACAGAGTCTCACTTTATCGCCCTGGGTAGAGGGCCGTGGTGTCACAGCAACCTCCAACCCCTGGGCTTAGGCGATTCTCTTGCCTCAGCCTCCCGAGTAGCTGGGACTACAGGCACCCACCACAATGCCCGGCTATTTTTCTGTTTTGCAGTTTGGCTGAGGCCAGGCTTGAACCTGCCACTTTCGGTATATGGGGCCGGCGCCCTACTCGCTGAGCCACAGGCGCCACCCAGTCTGTATGTTATTAAATTACTATGTCTCACTGTGGGGATGTGCTTGACAGTCTTAAGCTTCTAAAACAATAGAATTTTTTGTATTATCTCTACCATTTAAAAAGCATAGTCAGGCTCAGTGCCTATAGTTTAGCAGCCAGCGCACCAACCACATACACTGGGCCTTGGTGAGTTCAAACCCGGCCTGGGCCTGCCAAACAACAATAACAACTACAGCAACAGCAACAGAAATAGCTGGGCATTGTGGCGGGTGCCTGTTGTCCCAGTGACTTGGGAGGTTGAGGCAAGAGAATCGCTTAAGCCCAATAGTTTGAGGTTGCTGTGAGCTGTGATGTCACAGGGCGACATCGTGAGACTCCGTCTGAAAAAAAAAAAATTTAAAGAGTATCATCAAATGCCAAGATTAGGCAGCCAATTCTATTTGTGATAATAAATATAATACAGCATAAGGCTAAATTTTTTCCTATATGTAAAGCTTTCAAATATTTATTATATTTCAAGTAATACATAAATGTCAATCTTTATCTGCTTTTTGTGGACAGAAAGGCCTTTTCTGACTTACCCTTTGAAAACACAGCAGTCAGGTGGCATCACTGCCACATATTCTATAGGTCCAAGTAGCAGTGAACCTGCCCAGACACACAGAGAGAGAGAGACCTCACCTCTCAACAGGAAGAGTTTCAAAAGTTCTGGTGCCATGCTGTATGACTGCCACGTGGTTTTCATCAATCTTTGCATTCTGTATTATTTCTTGTAGTTAGGGTATTTTCCCATAAACCTGGGCACACACAGGCTTTACGTGTAGTAAGGGTATAAATGCTTTGGAAAGCATGTCGTGAATTCTTTTCTTGAAGGGAAGGTATGGCATGGCCACTGACTTGGCGGCAATTCCCAAAGGAATGTTGGAAGATAGGCACTGGGTGTGAGTGCTTGAAGAATGCTCTCTGCTGAGGCACTTTTCAGAATAAGTGGGTCAGTTCTTAAATTTGTAAGGAACGAACATAAGCAGTCTGCAGTAGAGAACCCACCAGAAGCTTACTCCATCAGCTGGAGGATGAGACAAATGGGGATACGTCCTGACCTTTTACTTATGACCTCAGCCTGAAACAGAAACACATTATTTAACTTCTCTGAAATCCTTTTCCCTTCCTCCTTCCCTGCCTTCCTTCCTTCCCTTTCTTTCTTTTTTAGACAGAGACTTACTCTGTCACCCTTGGTAGAGTGCTGTGGCATCATAGTTCACAGCAATCTCAAACTCTTGGGCTCAGGTGATCCTCTTGCCTCAGCCTCCCGGGTAGCTGGGACTAAAGGTACCCAGCATCACACCAAGCTAGTTTTTCTATTTTTAGTAGAGATGGGATCTCTCTCTTGCTCAGGCTGGTCACGACTCCTGAGCTCAAGTGATCCACCCGCTTCAGCCTCCCAGTGTGCTAGGATTACAGGTGTGAGCACCTCAACTGGCCTGTTTCCTCATTTTTAAAACAACAACAAATAATAGCAACTATCTCATATTGTCGTGAGAGTTCAATGTGTAAATATCTTTAAAAGGTGAAGAAGAGAGTCAGGCACAACAGTGGCACTCAATAAACGCGTAGGTTTTCTTTTCTTGTCTTTTGTTTTTCTTTTTTTGAAAAAGGGTCCTGCTCTGTCACGCAGGCTACACTGCTGTGGGATAATCACAGCTCACTGCAGCCTGGAATTCCTGAGCTCAAGTGATTCTTCTGCCTCAGCCTCCTAAGTAGCTGGGATGGAAGCCATGAGAGGATATTAGATGTTCTTTGAAAATGTTTAAAGATCATTAATTAAATTATTCTCAGAAGAAGTGCAAAGTACAGTAAGTATATTCTTTTCTTTCTTTTTTTCAGGTTTTTGATCAACATAATTTAAGTGTGCTGTGGAAGTTTAACTACAGGTTCAAGTGTGCCATGAGATAAAAATGGTTGAAAACACTGAACTAAAGGCTCACGCCACCGTGCTCAGCCTTATGTTTGTATTTTAGTAGAGATGGAGTCTTGCACTTACTCAGGCATATCTTGGGCTCCTGAGCTCAAGAAATCCTCCTTGACCTCCCAGAGTGCTAGGATTACAGGCATGAGCCACTGCACCCTGTCCACATGTTGTTTTTGTATCATTATTACTATTTAAAAATTCTTAGACCATTCCCTAGTTTATACCAAGCACTCAGTAAATGTCAGCTATTAATATAATTATTACCCAATATCCCCATTTTGTCCAGTTTCTATCTGCCCCTCGACCTTCCTGTTGCAACCAAACACTGAAGGGGATGCTGACAAATTTTAGAATTTGACAGATCACACTTTCAGAACTTCTTATTCTCCCCTTCTTTATATTTTGAAAAATGTGACAAAGAACAATGAAAATGCCTAAGGCTGGGTAACTTTAAGAAAATCAAGCTTTGGGGTGGCGCCTGTGGCTGAAAGGAGTAGAGCGCCGGCCCCATATACCAGAGGTGGCAGGTTTGAACTCAGCCCCAGCTAAAAACTGCAAAAAAAAAAAAAAAAAAAAAAAAACATTTAACAGGGGTGGCTCAGCACCTGTAGCTAAGGGGGCGAGGGGGTCAGCTTGAGACTCTGTCGCAAAA
>CAUYON010052266.1:0-21675 GCA_963573935.1 Arctocebus calabarensis
AACCTCCAACTCCTGGGCTCAAGTGAGTCTCCTGCCTCTGCATCCCAAGTAGCTGGGACTAGAGGCGCCCGCCACAACGCCCGGCCATTTTTTGGTTGCAGCCGTCATTGTTGTTTGGTGGGCCCGGGCTGGATTCGAACCTTCAGCTCAGGTATATATGGCTGGCGCCTTAGCCCGTTGAGCCACAGGCACCGAGCCAGATTGCTGTTTCTTGTTGCTTAGTGTTTCCTACCCTTTTGGATGTAAAGCATGGGGGATTTTCTGTTGTTTTGGATTTACTATAGTCATGGGCAAATACTGTGCACCTGTTTGTCAAGTGTGGCACCTTGATGGTCCTTCCCTTTCCCCAGTAGTAGGAAACCTCTAATGCTCTCAGCTTTCCCCCAAAAGAAGAGATGTTTTCTTGTTACAATTAAAGTGAGTCTTCACCTCTGCCTTAGATGGTTTTCCAGCCTTCCCCAGTGTCTTAAGGCATTTCTTCTTATGAGAAAAGGTTATGGGTGGGGCTTCATGCCTTTTTCATAGAGATGTCTCTATCAATCCATTACCACTAAGGGTGATTTGTTTTCTAGTCATTTATCTTTTCCCCAGTTCTATATAGATCGTTGTTTCAGTTGTCATTGGATGAAAATTTGTTACTATGTTTTCATAAAATATGGAACGCTTCACAAATTTGCATGTCATCCTTGTTCAGGGGCCATGCTAATCTTCTCTGTATCACTCCAATTCTAGTATATGTGCTGCTGAAGCAAGCACATTTTCCCTGGTTCTTATAAGCTCTCAGGGAGCTCCGTGGAGAAGATCCTGCAAGGGTGTGAATTCCCTTGTGTCTGTGATTCCCAGGGGCTCTATGCACTCATGTTAGCCTCTCCTTGAACTTTAGCTACTTGTTTTAACTTTTCGGTGAATCATTCATACCTGCCTTCATCCCACTGCCATAGGTAAGCCAGTGCTTATGTTCTGTATTTTCTTGGAAATGTCTATCTTTCCTTAAAATTAAAATAGTTGGTTGCTTTGCGCCCTCAGCTATCTAACAAATGCACGTTACTATTGCATAACTTATCTGGATTTTCCTTGTTGTTATGGGAAGAACAACGCATTTTGCAGCTTGCAATATCCAATGTAGACCTGAAACATTCTTGATGTATATTTGCTTTTTTTTTTTTTTTTTTTTTTTTTGAGACAGAGCCTCAACCTGTCACCCTGGATAGAGTGCCGTGGCATCACACCTCAAAACAACCTCCAATTCCTGGGCTCAAGCGAGTCTCCAGTCTCCGCCTCCCAAGTAGCTGGGACTACATGTACCTGCCACAACGCCCGGCCATTTTTTGGTTGCAGCCGTCGTTGTTGTTTGACGGACCAGGGCTGGATTTGAACCCCCCAGCTCAGGTGTATGTGGCTGGTGCCTTAGCCTGTTGAGCCACAGGCGCCGAGCCAAGCCTATATTTGCATTTTATTTGTATAGTTTTATTGTGATTATTACACTGAGAATGAGCTCTTTCACTATCTTCTACATCTTGACCCAAAGCTAAATGTCAGAATAATCTTCCTAAAATATAAATTGAATCGTGGCCCTTTTTTTCTTTCTATCCTTCAGGGGTTTCCCATTATACCTCCAACTTTAAAACTGAAAATGTTTCAAAATATCTTTTTCTTTTGCCTATAAGGTCTTGCATGATCTTATTATTTCCAATTTCTTCATTCTCACCTCAGGCCATTATCCTTATTTTCTATAGTCGAGCCAAAATGTTAGCATACTTTTTTTGTGAAAAACCAGACAGTAATCATTTTAGCCTTTGGGACATATGGTCTCTGTTGCAATTACTTAATTCAACTGTAGCACAAAGCAGCTATAGATAGTAAATAAATGAATAAGCTTGCCTGTGTTCTAATAACATGTATTTATGGATACTGAAATTTGAATTTTGCACAATTTGGAAAAGTTGTGAAATATTATTCCTCTATAGTTTCTTTCTATCAACTACTTATATTTTATTATATATATATATATATATAAATGTATGGATTTATTTTTGAGACAGAGCCTCACTCTGTCACCCTGGGTAGAGTGCCATATTGTCATCATATTGCACAGCAACCTGAAAACTAACTCTTGGGGTTAAGCAATTCTCTTGCCTCCCAAGTAGCTGAGACATCAGGTGCCCCACAAAACACCCGGGTATTTTTTTGTTGTAGTTGTCATTGTTATATAGCAGGCCTAGGCCTGGTTTGAACCCAACAGTCCCAGTGTATTAGCCGGCGACCTAACCACTGAGATATGGGTGCTGAGCACCCAGAGATACCTTTCTCATTGGTTAGACTGAATCAAGCTGGAGACGTGGGCTCTGGCTTTTACAGAACCATGGATTGTTACAAAAGGGGAAGGAAGCATTCGTTTCCAGGTCCCAGGAAGTTAACTTTCTACAAATTCCTAAGAGCTATGTCACCACAAAGAGGAACTCAAAGGTTTAACCTTGAGGTCTCCTAGAGAAGACCTCTGTTCCCGTGGATACCACTTTTGCTGCCTATCTGCTCCCACCATAATTACTGAAGCGGTGTTCAACAGGTATGAGTTCTACTTCTTTTTTTTTTCTGAGACAGAATCTCACTATGTTGCCCTCCATAGAGTGCTGTGGCAATATAGCTCACAGCAACCTGAAACTCGTTGGGCTTAAGCGATTCTCCTGCCTCAGACTCCCAATTAGCTGGAACTACAGGTGCCCGACACAAAGCCCAGCTATTTGGGGGCTGTAGTTGTCAATGCTGTTTGGCAGGGCCAGGGTGGGCTCGGACCCGCCACCTCTGGTGTATGTGGCTGACGCCCTAGCCACTTGAGCTACAGGCAATGAGCCTTGGGTTCTACTTCTTACTCCGTACAAATCATCTGCAGTTTTGAGTAACTAAACTCACATCTCAGGATCTGCCCCATTAAAATAAAGAGCTGGTACTAGACAATGTATACGGCTAGCATTTCTTTCAATGAGCTTTCTTCCCGCCAAACTAATGTGTTTATTTAAAACTTTTCCCCAGAATCTTTGTGTAAAAACAAAGATTACTACTTTGTTTCAACATTATCTCTAGTAGCTAACACCCTCCAGTGTTTTTCCACCGTTTTTTATTTCACTGCACACTTGAACTTAGAGTTCACTTTCCACAGCACACTTAAATTATGTTGATCAAAAAAACAGTAAAAAAGGGCAGTGCCTGTGGCTCAGCGAGTCGGGCGCCAGCCCCATATGCTGAAGGTGATGGGTTCTACAAACCCGGCCTCCGCAGAACGGCAAAACAAAACAAAAAAATAGCCTGGTGTTGTGGCGGGCGACTGTAGTCCCAGCTACTTGGGAGGCTGAAGCAAGAGAATCGCCTAAGCCCAGAAGTTGGAAGTTGCTGTGAGCTTTTTGTGACCCCACGGCACTCTACGGAGGGTGATAAAGTGAGACTCTGTCTCTACAAAAAAAAAATATGTATATATATATACTTACCATGCTTTGAACTTCTCTCAAAAATAATTTAATTGATGATTTTTAAAAATGTTCATGGCAGGGCGGCACCTGTGGCTCATAGAGTAGGGCGCCGGCCCCATATACTAAAGGTCGTGGGTTCAAACCAGGCCTCGGCCGAACTACAAAAAACAGAAAAATAGCCCGGCGTTGTGGCGGGCATCTGTAGGTCCCAGCTACTCGGGAGGCTGAGGCAAGAGAATCGCCTAAGCCCAGGAGTCGGAGGTTGCTGTGGGCTGTGTGACACCATGGCACTTTACCGAGGGCGATAAAGACTCTGTCTCTACAAAAAAAAAAAAAATTTCATGGCACACTAATTGAGAATCCCTGTGGGGGGTGGGGATCATGGAGAAACTTGCCCTTTTCCCTTACATTGGTTGGCTGAAGAGAAAAACTCACAGTTATGGTAGATTAATAAGATAAAGGTTTATTTCCAGGCTCCATGCCTGTAGCTCAGCAGCTGGAGCACCAACCACATACACCGGAGCTGGTGGGTTCAAATCCAGCCCGGGCCTGCCAAACAGCAAGGACAGCTACAAGCAAAAAATAGCCGTGCGGGCTCGGCGCCTGTGGCTCAACGGGCTAAGGTGCAAGCCACGTACACTTGAGCTGGCAGGTTCGAATCCAGCCCAGGACTGCCAAACAACAATGATGGCTGCAACCAAAAAATGGCCAGGCGTTGTGGCGGGCGCTTATAGTCCCAGCTACTTGGGAGGTGGAGGCAAGAGACTCGCTTGAATCTCCACATGTGTCACAGTGTCATAGCTCACAGCAACCTCAAGCTCTTGGGCTTAAGCGATTCCTTTGCCTCAGTCTCCCAAGTGACTGGGAGTATAGATGCCCTCCACAACACCTGGCTATTTTTAGAGATAAGGTCTCGCTCTGGCTCAGGCTGGTCTCGAACCTGTCAGCTCAGGCAACCAACCCGCCTCGGCCTCCCAAGTGCTGGGATTACAGAAGTGAGCCACCGCTCCTGGCTCCTAAAAGGCATCTTTAAAAATCTCTGACCACCACTGACATGTTTGGAAATCATTCTTGTGGTTCCTCCATGCCCATGGTATTTGGAAATAAACCTTCCTTTCTTTCTTTCTTTCTTTTTTTATTTTTATTGAGACAGAGTCTCACTATGTCACCCTGGGTAGAGCGCCAGGTGTCAGAGCTGACATCAACCTCCAACTCTCCAGCTTAAGCGATGCTCTTGTCTCAGCCTCCCCAGTAGCTGGGACTACAGTACCAGCCACAACGCACGACTATTTTTTTTTTTTTTTTGAGACAGAGCCTCAAGCTGTCTCCCTGGATAGAGTGTGGTGGCATCACAGCTCACAGCAACCTCCAATTCCTGGGCTCAAGGGAGTCTCCTGCCTCCGCCTCACAGGTAGCTGGGACTACAGACGCCCGCCACAACGCCCGGCCATTTTTTGGTTGCAGCCATCATTGTTGTTTGGTGGGCCCGGGCTGGATTTGAACCCACCAGCTCAGGTGTACATGGCTGGCACCTTAGCCGGTTGAGCCACAGGCGCCGAGCCTAATTAATTGTATAAACAAGAGGAGTATGTCAACAGAAACAGGTTAGCTGAGATGCAAACTGGGAGTACATCAGACAGGGAAATTATTGGTGACTTTTAACAAAATACTCTTAAGACCTAGGGAGGTGTCTCACTCCTGTAATCCCACCGTGTGGGAGGTGGAGGCAGGTGGATTGCGGGAGCTCACAGGTTCAAGCTCTAAAAAATAGCCGGGTGTTGTGGTGGGCACCTGTAGTTCCAACTACTTGGTAAGCTGAGACAAGAGAATCACTTAAACCCAGTACTTTAAGGTTGTGAGCTGTGACACCAAGACCCTCTACACCCTCTACTGAGGGCAACATACTGCAACCCTGTCTCTAAAAAACAAACAAGGAAAAGGATGGCAGCATTGTGCAGTAAGACGAGGCCCAATGGATAGAAAGAACACTCAAACACGTTTCAAAGACAAAAGGCTTGGCTCGGCGCCTGTGGCTCAACGGGCTAAGGCGCCAGCCACGTACACCTGAGCTGGTGGGTTCGAATCCAGCCCGGGCCACCAAACAACAATGACAGCTGCAACCAAAAAATGGCCAGGCGTTGTGGCAGGCGCCTGTAGTCCCAGCTACTTGGGAGGTGGAGGCAGGAGACTCGCTTGAGCCCAGGAATTGGAGGTTGCTGTGAGCTGTGATGCCACAGCACTCTACCCAGGGTGACAGCTTGAGGCTCTGTCTCAAAAAAAAAAAAAAGTTCCCTGAACACCTCTTCCTAGTCATCAATTTAAATACATTTATATAACCATTATGAAATTATCTACTTAACTTTTGTCCTTACTTTACAGAAAAGATGCACGAAGGCAAGGACAAGGTTTATTTTGCTTATCACAGTACTCTCAGCTCTTACAACAGTATATGGCACATTGCAAATGTTCAATATTTGTTCGATGATGAATGAGTAAATGAATGAGCAAAAAAACAACTTAATAATATTATACACATAAAAAGTTTTATCTTCCACTTCAGTCCTTGAAACATAGCCAACTTTAAGTTAACATATGTGAAAAAATAACATACAAGAGTGGTGGCTGTGGCTCAGTGGGTAGGGTGCTGGCCCCATATACTGAGGGTGGCAGGTTCGAACCCAGTCCTGCCCAAACAAAAAAATAGCTGAGTGTTGTGGTGGGCGCCTGTAGTCCCAGCTACTCAGGAGGCTGAGGCAAGAGAAATCAGCTAAGTCCAAAGAGCTGGAGGTTGCTGTGAGCTATGACACCACAACACTCTACGGAGGGCGACAAAGTGAGACTTTGTCTCTTTTTTTTTTTTGAGACAGAGACTCAAGCTGACACCCTGGATAGAGTGCTGTGGCATCACAGCTCAAAGCAACCTCCAATGCCTGGGTTCAAGCGAGTCTCCTGCCTCCGCCTCTCAAGTAGCTGGGACAACAGATGCCCACCACAACGCCCAGCCATTTTTTGGTTGCAGCCGTCATTGTTGTTTGGCGGCCCGGGCTGGATTCGAACCCGCCAGCTCAGGTGTACATGGCTGGCACCTTAGCCCGCTGAGCCACAGGCTCCGAGCCAAGACTCTGTCTCTTAATAAAAATAACATACAATGCAAAAGGAAAGCTTGAATGCACAAAATTACAACCTGAGGAGGTGTTACACAAATTTGAAACCATAGCCAATGGGCATTTTGTCATCAAGTAGCCAGCAGTCTACTAGGAATACTCCAAAAATTTAACTACTCTTCCTTGGTGTCATAAAATTTTGATTCCCCATACAAAGATAGGTATGACAGATACAAAGAGCACTTAAGAAAGCTACAACTTGTGCTAAGAGGCTCCCAGTACAAATTATGAAGGGATGGGGAAAAAAGTGTGTTCCACCGTTTATCCACTTTTTTTTTTTTTGTTGAGACAGAGTCTTACTTTGTCACCTCCTTGGTAGAGTAGTGGTGTGGTGCCACAGCAACCTCAAAGTCTTTACCTCAAGTGATTTTCTTTCTTTTTTTTTTTTTTTTTAATTTTTATTTGCAGGGGTTTTTTTGGCCAGAGCTGGGTTTGAACCCACACCACTTGTACATGGGGCCAGCGCCCTACTCCTTGAACCACAGGCGCCGCCCAATCAATTGATTTTCTTGCCTCAGCCTCTTTTGTACTTGGACTACAGGAGCCTGCCATAATATCCAGCTATTCTTAGAAATGGGGTCTCACTCTTACTCAGGTTGGTCTCTAACTCTTGAGCTCAAGCAACCCACCCTCCTTGGCCTCACGGAGTACTAGAATTACAGGCATGAGCAACCTAGCTGGCTATCCACATTTCTTTTTTTCTTTTTCATTTTCGTTTTTTTTTAAAAGACAGTCTCACTTTCTCGATCTCGGTAAAGTGCCGTAGCGTCACAGCTCATAGCAACCCCCAGCTCTTAGGCTTAGGCGATTCAACCTCCCAATTAGGTGGGGCTATCCACATTTCTTAAATCTCAATGCTAAATCTTTTAGGATTATGGAAATTCTATATCCAAAGTGCTATGGTTAGTATATATTCCCTCTAAAAACTGATACTGAGGCTCGGCACCTGTGGCTCAACGTGCTAAGGCGCCAGCCACATACACCTGAGCTGGCAGGTTGGCATCCACCTCAGGCCTGCCAAATAACAATAGTGGCTGCAACCTAAAAAAAAATGGCTGGGTGGGGGGCGGCGCCTGTGGCTCAGCGAGTAGGGCACCGGCCCCATATACCAAGGGTGGTGGGTTCAAACCCGGCCCCGGACAACTGCAGCAAAAATTAGCCAGGCGTTGTGGTGGGAGCCTGTAGTCCCAGCTACTCGGGAGTCTGAAGCAAGAGAATCACCTAAGCCCAGAAGCTGGAGGCTGCTGTGAGCTGTGACTAAACAGCACTCTACCAAAGGTGACAAAGTGAGACTCTGTCTCTACAAAAAAAAAAAAAAAAAAATGGCTGAGCATTGTGGTGGGCACTTGTAGTCCCACCTACTTGGGAGACAGAGGCAGGAGACTTACTTGAGCCCAGGAATTGGAGGTTGCTGTGAGCTGTGATGCCACTGCACTCTATCCAGGGTGACAGCTTGAGGCTCTGTCCCAAAAAAAAAAAAAAAGGGTGGGGACAGCGCCTGTGGCTCAGCGAGTAGGGCGCCAGCCCCATACACCGAAGGAGGCAGGTTCACACCCAGCCTCAGCGGAACTGCAGAACAAAAAAATAGACGGGCGTTGTGGTGGGCTCCTGTAGCCCTAGCTACTCGGGAGACTGAGGCAAGAGAATCACCTAAGCCCCAGGAGTTGAAGGTTGCTGTGAGCTGTGTGACACCACAGCACTCTACTGAAGGCGATAAGTGAGACTCTGTCTCTACAAAAAAAAAAAAATCTGATACTGAAAAAATTTTTGAGCTCTTTTTCTCTCTCTGCCCCTCTCTCCCCATCTCGCTCTCTAGCTCTCGCTCTCTCCTCCTTCCCCCCCTTTCCCTCTCTTTTTCTCTCTCTCTCCCTCTATTCCCTCCTCCTTAATGCTGCTCTGCAGCATCCCCCGCCAATAAAGACCTTTCGTCAAAAAAAAAAAAAAAAAAAAATTTTGAGATGAGGTCTATGTTGTCTAGGATGGTTTTGAACTCTTGGGCTCAAGAAAACGTACTGCATCAGTCTCCCAAGTATGCAGCTCATGTTGAAATTTAACTGCCATTTTAACAGTGTTAAGAGGTGGGACCTGGCTTGGCGCCTGTGGCTCAACGGGCTAAGGCGTCAACCACGTACACCTGAGCTGGCAGGTTCAAATCCAGCCTGGGCCCGCCAAACAATGACGGCTGCAACCAAAAAAATGGCCAGGTGTTGTGGCAGGTACCTACTGTAGTCCCAGCTACTTGAAAGGCAGAGGCAAGAGACTGGCTTGAGCCCAGGAATTGGAGGTTGCTGTGAGCTGTGATGCCACAGCACTCTGTCCAGGGTGACAGCTTGAGGCTCTGCCTCAAAAAAAAGAGGTGGGACCTTTAAGAGATTACATCATGAAGGCTATGCCTTCATATTAATGCTAGTATGATGGGGAGGGGCTCCTAATAAATGAGTTTGGTCTCCTTTGTCTCATCCTAATGCTTCTGCACCCTGTGATGCCCTTCTGATATGTTACAACATAGCAAGACAGCACTCACCAGGTATGGTCCTCAATCTTGGACTTCTCAGCCTCTAGAACCATAAACAAAATAAAAATCCTTTTTTCATAAATTACTCAGCCGGGACTAGATGCTGTGGCTCACATCCGTAATCCCAGCACTTTGGGAGGCTGAAACAGAAGGACTGTTTTGAAGCCAGGAGTTTGACACCAGCCTGAGCAAGAACCGAGACCCTTTCTCTACTAAAATAGGAAAACTACCCACACATGGTGATACATGCCTATACTCCCAGCTACGAGGGAGCTAAGGCAAAAGAATCTCTTGGCCCCATCTCTAAAAAAAGTTTTGTTTTTCTGAGTCAGCGTCCAACTCTGTTGCCCAGGCTAGAGTATCGTGATGTCAGCCCAGATCACAATAACTTCAAATTCTTGGGTTCAAGTGATCCTCCTGCCTCAGCCTCCCTAGTAGGTGGACGACAGGCCCCTGCCACCATGCCTAGCTAATTTTTCTATGTTTTGCATTTAGTAGTGAGGAGGTCATGCGTTTTCTAGCTCAAGGCAGATCTGTAGTTCTTAAAGCTCTAGCAATCCTGCCTTGGGCCTCCAGTGATAGGATTATAGGTAAGAGCTACTTGGCCCTCCCCAGGCTTTAAGTTTTAAGCATAGGAGAAGATACGGGCCACAAAAATATTTATAACATACTTTGAAAAAAATGTTCCATAATAGTATTATGGGAGAACAGAACTTAGTACTGTCTTTTCTTTTTTTTTTTTTTTTTTTTTTTTGACAGAGCCTCAAGCTGTCACCCTGGATAGAGCACTGTAGCATCACAAGCTCACAGCAACCTCCAATGCCTGGGGCTCAAGCGAGTCTCCTGCCTCTGCCTCCCAAGTAGCTGGGACTACAAGGCACCCGCCACAACACCCAGCCATTTTTTTTGGTTGCAGCCACCATTGTTGTTTGGCAGGTCCAGGCTGGATTCGAACCCACCAGCTCAGGTGTACATGGCTGGCGCCTTAGCCCATTGAGCCACAGGCGCCCAGCCTGGTACCGTCTTTTCTGAAAGCCAAAGAATGTTGACCAAAATGGTGATCTGAAAATCAGAGTACCAATAAACATCCTTCCCATTACCAGCAAAGTTACAGCAGCAGTTAGTTGAACTGCCAATTACTGCTTCCATTCATTAACACTTAAAATATTAGATATGTCTTTGAAATAATATTTTGGCATACACACATAAACTTGTATATTTCCTTAGAAGATCATTCAGGCCGGGTATGGTGGCTCACGCCTGTAAGCCTAGCACTATGGGAGGCCAAGGTGGATGGATTGCTTGAACTCAGAAGTTTGAGACCAGCCTGAGCAAGAGAGACCCCCCTCTCAGACATTGTGGTGGGCCCTGTAGTCCCAGCTACTTGGGAGGCTGAGGCATGGAAATCACGTGAGTTTGAGGTTGCTGTGAGCTGTCACACCACAACTACTACTCTACAAGGGCAACAAAGTTAAGACTCTGTCTCAAAAAGAAAAAAAAAAATTCAGTAACTAGAGATACTATACACTAAGAGTCCATAAACTATCTTCTAAATATGAGCCAGACAATAGATATTCTAAAACTCTGCAAGAGATAACGCTCTGTTTTGGAACTACTCAACTCTCCCATAATAGCACAAAAACAGCTATACACAACATGTAAAAGAATGACAGTAGCCATTAGAACCAATTAGTACCAATAAAACTTATAAGATTACTAAAAGTTTAATTGTATATAATTTTAACATGATGCAAAATATTTTCACTTTGAATTTGTCTCTACTATTCACAAATGTAAAAACTATTTCTGACTAATGGATTATACAAAAACAGGTGGTAGGTGTTTGCCAAATTTCGACTGCAAGCCACAACAGGCATACACCTGCCATTCAGGAACAATAAGAAATGGAATCTAGGGCGGTGCCTGTGGCTCAGTGAGTAGGGTGCCAGCCCCATATACCAAGGGTGGCGGGCGCCTGTAGTCCCAGTTACTCGGGAGGCTGAGACAAGAGAATGGCCTAAGCCCGGGAGCTGGAGGTTGCTGTGAGCCATGAAGCCATGGCATTCTACCAAGGAGGACAAAGTGAGACTCTGTCTCTAAAAAAAAAAAAAGAATATGGGGAAAGTGCCAAGGGTGGGGCGGGGTGGGAAGGGAAGGATGGGGGTAAGGGAGGGTAATTTGTGGGACCACACCTACCGTGCATCTTAGAAGGGTACAGGTGAAACTTACTAAATGCAGAATATAAAGGTCTTAACACAATAACTAAGAAAATGCCATGAAGGCTATGTTAAGCAGTTTGATGAAAATATTTCAGAGTGTATATGAAACCACCACATTGTACCCCATGATTGCATTAATGTACATAGCTATGATTTAATAAAAAGTAAAATAACACAAATTTTTGACTTATCAATGATTTCAAAAACATTGCTTTTGGCTGCACATAAGATCTTACACCTGTAATCCTAGCACTCTGGGAGGTTGAGGAAGGTGGACTGCCTGAGCTTAGGAGTTGGAGACCAGCCTGAGCAAGATTAGGCCCCCTCTCTAAAAATAGCTGGGCACTGTGGCTGACACCTGTAGTCCAAGCTACTAGAGAGGCTGAGGCAAGAGGACAGTTCGAACCCAAGAATTTGAGGCTGCTGTGAGATATGATGCCATGGCAATCTACCAAGGGTGACAAAGTGAGACTCTGTTTCAAACCAAAAAAAAATAAAAAATTGCTCTTAAAAAAATTTTGAAAGATAATCATAAGCCAAAACATACTTGATATAAGGAGGTTTCTTCACAATTTAAAAAAAAATTGTCAAAGTGAAATGTCGGAGATTTAATGTAAAAATTAGTCCTTAAGGAAACTGGACATTTCTTACATAATCATCTAATATTTGGGAGCTGAATAAGGAAGAATTTTTTTTTTTTTGGTAGAGACAGAGTCTCACTTTATCACCCTTGGTAGAGTGCCGTGGCGTCACACAGCTCACAGCAACCTCCAGCTCTTGGGCTTAAGCGATTCTCTTGCCTCAGCCTTCCTAGTAGCTGGGACTACAGGCACCCGCCACAGCGCACGGCTATTTTTTTGTTTTGCAGTTCGGCCGAGGCCGGGCTTGAACCCGCCACCTTCGGTATATGGGGCCGGCGCCCTACTCACTAAGCCACAGGAGCCGCCCAAGGAGGAATTTTTTTTAAATTAATCATAGCTTTACATTTATGTGGAACTACTTCAGAAAGTAAGAAACAAATATATGCTACAATTACCTTAGATCAGCAGCTTTCAACCTGTAGATCACGACCCCTTTGTAACAATGAAAATACATCCTGTATATTAGATATTTACATTACGATTCATAACAGTAGCAAAATTACAGTTATGAAATAGCAACAAAAATAATTTTATGGTTGGGGGTCACCACAACATGAGGCAGTATTAAAGGGTCGCGGCATTAGGAAGGTTGAGAACCTCTATCTTAGATGATAGGAAAGCCTCCAAGAATGTATCTAGAAGCTTACAGAAAAATGCCTCCGCAGGCCTCAGAACCAAAATCTTCTTCATAAGGTAGGGCAGGTCTCAAACCTGATTGTTTTCAGGTGTGCTGTAGGATCATTCTCCCTCATGATGCTCCACTACTCTAGAGCTTCAACACCTCTCTTTTTTTTTTTTTGGAGACAGAGCCTCAAGCTGTCACCCTGGAGAGAGTGCTATGACACCACAGCTCACAGCAACATCCAATTCCTGGGTTCAAGTGAGTCTCTTGCCTTTGCCTCCCAAGTAGCTGGGACTACAGGCGCCTGCCACAACACCCAGCCATTTTTTGGTTGCAGCCATCATTGTTGTTTGGCAGGCCCGGGCTGGATTCGAACCTGCCAGCTCAGGTGTATGTGGCTGGCACCTTAGCCCGTTGAGCCACAGGCGCCGAGCCTCAACACCTCTCTGAGCCCATCTCCATTTCTCCTGTCACTACCAACTGACTGCTTCTCTCCACATTCACACACTCCACCATCTTAGAATGCATGCTTCATGGTCTCCTCTCTTGCTGTTTCCAACTCCCAATGAAACGCAAAAGGCTTGCAGACTTTTCTGACTCAGGTGTTTGTCTCTGACACTAGCATTTGAGACCACTAAAGTCCTGACTCAAAACTCCAGAGAATAACATATAAGGCACCCCTCACAAAGGTGCAGGAATAAAGTAAATCCTCAAAGTTATCTAGGAGGGTGATGAATGAGTGACCAACATCTTAAAAGGTCACTGTGTTCATTGTTTAATCAGGTGTCCTCAAACTTTTTAAACAGGGGGCCAATTCACTGTCCCTCAGACCGTCGGAGGGCCGGACTATAGTTTTTAAAAAAAAAAAAAAAACTATGAACAAATTCCTATGGACACTGCACATATATTATTTTGAAGTAAAAAACAAAATGTGAACAAATACAATTCACAGCAAAGCACATGGCCCACAGGCCGTAGTTTGAGGACCCCTGGTTTAAGTCCTCTCTGTTATGAGAATGTACTAAAGAACAGAAATTGCGCAGACATAATCACTCATGAACTGAGCATTCAAACACCTGTCCCTGACCACCACTAGCCTTCTTCACACATCAGAATCATCCTTCAGTCATTCTCTCACTGATGGTCACATAGCCCAATAATTCAACAAAATGCAAATCTAAAACCAACAAGTAAAACCTGAAAATCTGCAAAAGATGCAACATTTGTCAAAACTGATAGAAGATAATACTAAAGAAATGCTCAGAAGCCCAGGCAAAACCACACTGATAAATGAAGAGATAATAGACTTTAAGGAGGTTAGTAAATGAAGAGAAAAATCAATAGGGAAATATGTTAAGCGTCTCAAAAATAATAATTATTTGATCATTACATACTTAAAAAGGGAAAATAATAATCCCTTTAAATAATTTTTTTTTTTAACAGACAGTCTCATTTTGTCACCTTCGGTAGAGTGCTGTGACATCATAGCTCACAGCAACCTCCAGCTCTTGGGCTTAGGTGATTCTCCTGTCTCAGCATCCCAAGTAGCTGGGACCATAGATGCCTGCCACAATGCCCGGCTATTTTTTTGTTGCACTTTGGCCAGGGCCAGGTTCGAACCCACCCCCTCGGTATATGGGGCCGGCGCCCTACTCACACAGCCACAATTATTCAAACCTTTAAATAATTTGCAAAAAGCTCTTGATTGTGATTGTATTACAACCTAAAAGATGTCTAATCATATTATTGTACAACTCAGTATGGAAATAATATGCCAAAAATAATATTTGATGCATTCTTTGTTCATTCTAAAAATCAGTATAAATAGCCGGGCGTTGTGGCAGGTGCCTGTAGTCCCAGCTACTCGGGAGGCTGAAGCAAGAGAATCAGGAGCTGGAGGTTGCTGTGAAGTGTGTGACACCATAGCACTCTACAGAGGGCAATAAAGTGAAACTGTCTCTACAAAAAAAAAGTATATATTTTTAATTACAACTTAAATATTGTTAAATAAAATAAGCTCACTTTAGGCTTGATGCGTGTAGCTCAGACGCTAGGGAGCCAGCCACATACACCTGAGCTGCCAGGTTTGAACCCAGCCCAGGCCTGCCAAACAACAACGACAATTACAACAAAAAAAATAGCCAGGCATTGTGGCAGGCGCCTATAGTCCCAGCTGCTCCAGAGAATCGCTGGAGCCCAAGTGTTAGCGGTTGCTGTGTGCTGTGATGGCATGACACTCTACCCAGGGGGACATCTTGAGACTGTCTCAAGAAAAAAAAAAACAAGAATAAGCTCACTTTATAATGCTCATTTCGGCTCAGCACCTGTGGCTCAACAGGCTAAGGCGCCAGCCACATACACCTGAGCTCGTGGGTTCGAATCCAGCCTGGACCCGCCAAACAACAATGGTGACTGCAACTGAAAAAAAAAAAAAAAAACGGCCGGGCATTGTGGCAGGAACCTGTAGTCCCAGCTACTTGGGAGGTAGAGGCAGGAGACTCGCTTGAGCCCAGGAATTGGAGGTTGCTGTGAGCTGTGATGCCACAGCACTCTACCCAGGGTGACAGCTTGAGGCTCTGTCTCAAAAAAAAATAAAAAAAAAAACAAAATAATAATAATAATAATAAAATAAAATGCTCATTTCATTTTTTAAGACAAAGTCCCAATTTCACTCCCTTCCCTAAAGTAGTAGCCTTTCGCCAATATCAGTTTTCCTCCTGTTGTAATTCCAAAACAAGGTTATTTGTGATCCTGAATGTGGTTTCAACTGACTTTAAGGTGTTCACTCCAAACACTACAATGGAGTGGGTGCAGAAGGAGGTGGAAGCCTCAGGCTGGTTGGGCTACTGCAGCTTATCAGAAACTGTTGACAAGAGGAAATGTTTCTCCTTCTGCCACTTTTTAAGTTATTACTGAGTGCAATTTATAACCAAGGGAAACACTAGTTTGAAAGAAAAGGTTTGCTGTTGATTTCCAAATTCTAGAAAGAAAAGTGAGCCAGTCCCTCCCTTTGGAATCTCTATCCTTCCCTACCACAACCCCAGGAGCCCAGGAAGGTGTGACAGAAAACCAGCAAGCAAGAAGGCTTGTCAGGCCCTGTCTTCAGTCTAGGATCCCAGACCACCCAGCTGAAAGGTTGTATGGGATATGTTAATGCCTTACAGTTCATCAGACAGTATTTGTTACCAGTGTTTTGGTGTTGTAGAACTTTAGGAACAACTAACGACAAAAATTTAACAAAGTATGAAAATATAAATGTTTAAATAAATCTCTAATTTTATTAGTCTCAACACCCATCATTGCCCTCTATTAGCAAGGAAATGTAATGAAATTAATCGCTGAAAACTGTCTATAGGTTTCTCACCACAGCAAAGTATCATTAATAGTTAATCTAGCATCTTAGCAAAACAAAGGCTCTCTTACCCTGCCTGACTCTGTTGGGCAGATAGAAAAAAGTAACACAAGTTCTCAGATAACTGTGAGCTGTTACACTGGAGGTGACATCCAATGCTATGTTCACCCTGAGGCCAAGTTCAAGCTTTCTCGTGTGGCCCTTAAGAAGTAAACATCATGTGTCTATTTTACTGGTACAATATACAAATATTAGAAATTATATTGTGGAATAATACACAGAAATGAGAAAAGTTTTTTTTCTTTGTTTAAGAGGCAGGGGCTCGCTCTGTCACCCAGGCTGGAGTGCAGTGGTACAAACTAGCTCACTGTAACCCTGCATTCCTGGGGTCAAGCCATCTTCCCACATTAGCCTCCTCAGTAGCTAGGGCCACAGGCATGTGCTACCACACCAGTTTTTTTTGTTTTTCTGGTTATTTTAGAGACAGAGTCTCATTTTGTCGCCCTCACAGCTCAAAAGTAGAGTGCCGTACCATCATAGCTCACAGCAACCTCCAGCTCTTGGGCTTAGACGATTCTCTTGTCTCCGCCTCCCAAATAGCTGGGACTATCGGAGTCCCCCACGATGCCCAGCTTTTTTTTTTTTTTTTAATTGCAGTTTGGCTGGGGCCAGATTCAAACCTGGGACCCTAGCATATGGGGCCGGTGCCCTACTCACTGTGCCACAGGCACCACCCTATTTTTTTTTTTTTTAATAAGAGAGAAAGTCTTCATATGATGCCCTGGCTGCTCAAACTCCTGTCCTCAGCAATCCCTCCTCCTTGACTTCCCAAAAGACTAGGATTATAGGCATGAACCACCATGCCTGGCAGGAAGTATTTTTATACTCCTTAGAGATGATTTTTTTCATACTAGATATTAACAGATGAATGAAACTACTTGATTTTGGCGTGGCACAGTGGTTACAGCGTCAGTCACATACACCAAGTCTGGCAGGTTCGAACCCAGCCCGAGGCAGCTAAACAACGATAACTGCAACAAAAAATAGCTGGGCACCTGTGGTCCCAGCTACTTGGGAGGCTGAGGCAACAGAATCGCTTAAGCCCAAGAGTTAGAGGTTGCTGTGAGCTATGCCACGGCACTCTACCAAGAGTGGCATAGTGAGACTCTGTGTCAAAAAAAAAAAAAAAAAAGAAAGAAAGAAAAAGAAAAATTACTTGATTCTCTAATGTGACTTAAAGTCATGAATCAAGACATTTTAATTTCATTTAAAATTGCAAATAAGACTATGAATTAACCAAAGCAACAAATGCCTATTTTCCAACTCCTTTAGTAAACCAAGGCCCACCCATCTCAATCAAAAACTTTACTAAGTCAAAGATGGCAAAATTGGCCGGGTGTAGTGGCTCACATCTGTAATCCAGCCCTCTGGGAGGCCAAGGCAGGAAGATCCCTTGAGCTCTTTAGTTCAAGACCAGCCAGAACAAGAGTGAGACTTTCTCTCTACTAAAAATAGAAAAACTACCTGGTTTGGTGGTAAGCACCTATAGTCCTGGACACTTGGGAGGCTAAGGCAGGAGGATCACTTGAGCCCTGGAGTTTGAGGTTGCTGTGAGCTAGGCTGAGGCCATGGCACTCAAGCCTGGGAGACAGACAAATAGAGACTCTGTCTCAAAAAAAAAAAAAGCAAAATTATTATGCAAGGCTATTTACATGTATGAGAAATAAGACATAGGTGGTGCAGTGGCTCAGTGGGTAGGGCACCGGCCACATACACTGAGTTCAAACCTGGCCCAGGCCAGATAAAACAACAATGACAACTGCAACAACAACCACCAAAACAAAAAGCCAGGTATTGTGGTGGGCACCTGTGGTCCCAGCTATTTGGGAGGCTGAGGCAAGAGAATCACTTGAGCCCAAGAGTTTGAGGTTGCTGTGAGCTGTGACACTACAGTACTCTACCCAGGGAGGCAGCTTGAGACTCTGTCCCCAAAAAAAAAGAAAAGAAAAGAAGAGATAAATAAAAATGCTTATTTAAAATATGTAAGCATTCCTAATTCCCAACGTACATTAACTTTCAAATCCTAGGAACTGAAATTGATGAAATACAATCTAATTTTTCCAACCTTTTACATTTTCTCAACACCAATCTGTACCAAGCTTTTGGGGGAGAAGGGAGGGTGCTATAAAAATATGTAAGGCAAAATTCCTCTCTACAGAGAGTTCACAGTCTAATATGTAACATTTCATTTGAACTGAACTGTCAAGGCTTATTTGAGCCCTTTATATGAATGAACTCATTTAATCCTTGCAACAACTGGAGATGGTAGGTACTTAATATAATTACCATTAAATATTCATGGAAACAAAGCTCTGAAAGTTGAAGAAATTTGCTCAAGATCCCAGAGCTACCCATCAGGCATGGTGGTGGTATGCCTGTACTCTCAGCTACTCAGGAGGCCAAGACAGAAGGACCACTTCACCCCTGGAGCTTAAGGCTATAGTACACTATGATTGTCCTGTGAATAGCCACTGCACTCCAGCCTGGGCAACTGAGTGAGAATCCATCTGTCTCTGTCTCTCTCTCTCTCTTTTTTTTTTATTTTTTTTTGGGGGGGGTGGGAGGATTCCAGAACTAAACTACTCCATTTACAGCATCAAAAGGAATAAAATCCTAAGGAATAAATTTAACCAAGGAAATACAGAAATTGTACACTGAAAAGACTTAATATTGGGATGGTGGCAATACTCCCCACTAATCTACAGATTCAGTATAATCCCTATCAAAATTCCAACTGCCTGGCTCAGCACCTGTGGCTCAATGGGCTAAGGCACCAGCCATGTACACCTGAGCTGGTGGGTTCGAATCCAGCCCCCCACCAAACAACAATGATGGCTACAACAACAACAAAAAAAAAAATGGCCGGGCGTTGTGGCGGGCACCTCTAGTCCCAGCTGCTTGGGAGGCAGAGGCAGAAGGCTCGCTTGAGCCCAGGAGTTGGAGGTTGCTGTGAGCTGTGATGCCACAGCACTCTATCCAGGGTGACAGCTTGAGGCTCTGTCTCAAAAAAAAAAAATTCCAACTGCCTGTTACGCAGAAATGAACAAGTGGCTCTTCAAATCACATGGAAATTTAAGGAACACTAAACAATGAAACCATCTAGAAAACAAGACCAAAGCTGAGGACTCCCCAACTCAAACTTACTACAAAGCTAGTCCCATCTGAAGGGTAAAACTATCCTAGGGATGGACATTTAAATCAATGGAATAGGCCTCTTTGCTTCTTACCCCTACTTGCCCTGACAGAGGAGACTTGTTCACTGTCTATGGCGATCATATCCTGCTCTGCAAACTTTCTTACGCTATGTAAGCCTACCTTTCTCTTCCTCAATAATCTTAGTTCCATGCTTGCCTTAAAAAATAAAAATAAATCAATGGAATATAACAGAAACTAAAAAATAAATCCTCTTACATTACAGTCAAGAGATTTTCAACAAAGGAGCCAAAACTACTGAATGGGAAAAGAACAGTCTCATCAACAAATGGTGTTATGATGTTAGACAACTGGATATTTACACGCAAAAGAATGAAGCTGAACTCCTAGCCCATACCATATATTAGAATCAACTCAAAGTAGATTAAAGAGTTAAATCTAGGGTCTATAACTATAAGATTCTTAGAAGAGAATACAAGTATAAATATTCATGACCTTGGATTAGGCTGTAGTTTCTTAGACATGACACAAAGAGCACAAAGAATAAAAGAATAAACAGAAAAAAACTGAACACCCCAAAATTAAGAACGTTTGCACATTAAAAGATTAGTATCAAGAAAGTAGAAAGAAAATCTACAAGATGAGAGAAAATATTTGCAAATCACTTCTCTGATAAGGGAATAGAATCCAGAATATATTTAAAAAACTCTTATAACTCATTTAAAAAAAAATGAAAATGAAACAGTGGGGGGGGGGGCACTGCCTGAGCTCACAGGTTTGAGAACAACTTGAGCCAAAGTGAGACCCTGTCTCTAAAAATAGTTGGTCCTTGTGGTGGGCACCTGTAGTCCCAGCTATTCAGGAGGCTGAGGCAAGAGAATCACTTGAGCCCAAGAGTTTGAGGTTGCTGTAAGCTGTGACGCCACAGCACTCTACCAAGGGCAACAAAGTGAGATGGTCTCAAAAAAATAAATAAATAAATAAGTAAATAAGTAAATAGTAGGCAGGGGATATGAACATACATTTCCCCAAAGAAGAACTACTACTCCGGAAAAGCTATGTTAACCAGTTTGATGAAAACATTTCAAAATGTATATAAAACTAGCACATTGTACCCAATGATTGCATTAATGTACACAGCTATGATTTAATTTAAAAAAAAAAATCAGAGAACCAGGATAAAAAAAAAAGAAATACTACTAGCCTATAAATACATGAAAAGATGCCAAACATTATTTGTCATCAAGGAAATGCAAATCAACATGATACAAATAAAAAAAGACTGAGAATACTTAGTATTAGGGAGGAGAAAGAATTTGGAGCCTTTGTGCAAGGCTGGTGGGAATGTAAAATGGTGCAGTTCTGGTAACAGCTAACAGTTACTCTAAGACTTAGGAATTCTACCATATGATCCAACAATTCCACTTCTAGATATATAACAAAGAGAAGTGAAAACATATGTTCTTACTGCTAACACAAAAACACAGGGGGGCGCCCGTAGCTCAGTAGTTGGGGCGCCAGCCACATGCTCCAGGGCTGGTGGTTTCGAACCCAGCCTGGGGCCTGCTAAAGAAACAAACAAACAAACAAAAATAGCCAGGTGTTGTGGCAGGTGACTGTATTCCCAGCTACTTGGGAGGGTGAGACAAGAGAATCACGAGAGAATCACTCTTCAGCCCAAGAGTTTGATGTTGCTGTGAGCTATGATGCCACAGCACTCTACCTAGGGTGACAAAGTGAGACTCTGTCTCAATTAAAAAAAAAAAGTACACAAATGTTTACAGTAACATTACTCATAATAATCAAAACGTGGAACCAACCCATACATCATCAACCTATGAATGCTAAAATGTGGTATATCCATACATAAAAGGAATGGAGTGCTAATGTGTGTTGCCACATGGATTTCCCTGAAAACATTAGGCTGACAGAAGCCAGACACAACACAGAGGGCATGATTCTGTGTATATGAAATGTCCTGGAGATGAAATCCATCCAGACAGAAAGAAGATTATTGGTGCCAGGGGCTGGCAAGGTGGGATGAGACGAGAAGAGGAAGTGCTTGCTAAGACACAGAGGTTTGTTTCTTTTTGAGGTGATAAATTCTGGAATTAGATAATGATGAATTCATAATACTATGAATATGCTTTTTAAAAACTTACTGTAGAAAAGAATTATATATTTTAATTTATTTAAATTTTTTAATTTAAATTTTTTTTTTTTTTTTTATTTAATGGTGATTTAAGATATTTAAGTAATTTCTGGCTCGGCGCCTGTGGCTCAACGGGCTAGGGCACCAGCCACGTGCGCCTGAGCTGGCGGGTTCGAATCTAGCCTGGGCCCGCCAAACAACAATGACGGCTGCAACCAAAGAATGGCCGGGCGTTGTGGCGGGCGCCTGTGGTCCCAGCTACATGGGAGGCAGAGGCAGGAGACTCGCTTGAGCCCAGGAATTGGAGGTTGCTGTGAGCTGTGATGCCACAGC
>CAUYON010052267.1:0-14297 GCA_963573935.1 Arctocebus calabarensis
ATAGTCCCAGCTACTTGGGAGGCAGAGGCAAGAGACTCGCTTGAGCCCAGGAATTGGAGGTTGCTATGAGCTGTGATGCCATGGCACTCTATCCAGGGTGACAGCTTGAGGCTCTGTCTCAAAAAAAAAAAAAAAAAAAAAACCTAACCACAAATAAAAATTTACCAACTGATGACATTTTTCAAACAATGTACAAAGAAAAGATTTTTTAGTAAGTCTTTTCTTACAGGAATAAGATCCAGATGGAGTAGAGGGTTATATGACTTTTTCCTTATAGCAAAAGTAGTAGGAAATAGAAGAATGTACTTATGAGATCTGGAGAGGGATGGAACCTCTCAGGCCTGAAGCAATAGGAGGAATCAAGAAGAAAAAGTCCAACAGATTCGACAGAAAAATAAGCTATTTTTTACCACAATATTACACCATCACAACACATTGGTATTTATGTTAACCTTTAAATCTTCTTAAATATTAGGGAATTTTTTTTAACTTTAAAGTAAATATTTAGGAAAACTATCAAGATCCCAAATATATGAAAAGATAATTTTGTCCAAAAGAAGTTCAAATAGGAAATGGACACGTGCAACACCGGGGGTTGAACTGCCGACCTTCTGATTTCCTGCCTGTGGTAACTTCTTGGGTCTGATGGGGAAGAGCAGAGAGAGTGAGAAGGGGCAGCAGAGACTGGCCTCCTCTCCCCCTGCCTGAGCAGACCAGACAAACGCCAGAACACCAGGTAGGTTGGCAAACTTCCAAGGGACTGGGGTCACCTGTTTTTTCACCTCCAATTTCCACAAAAGGCATCCTGGCCATTTAGTTGAAGCATGACCACACAGGACCAACAAGACCAACGTCATGGCTTCACGCTCTCGGGGTCCACCTAGCTTCAGGCTGGGTCAAAGCTACTCCATATGCTGAGGAACCAGACAGTAGAGAGGGACTGATCCAATTCCATCACTAACACCTGGAAAACAGATCGCTTAAGATCCCAATTTGAATGTGGGTGACTACTGGTGTCTGCCCACCCCAGGAGGAACAGACATGCCTCCCGTTCCACTGAATCCTGGAAGATGAACCCTGAGCTGCACCTGCTTGCAGGGATTCTGACAGGTGTCATAGCCCATGATCACAGTTTGACCTATTAGGGCTGCCAACTTCTGTGTGAAATGTCAGGGAGGTTGTCTCCCCCTCAACTGAACTTTTCTTTCCTGGATCTACCAAGTTTACCGATCACCCCTGGCAGGCCCAGAGGATGAGGCAAAAAGATAAAACACTCAGCTTTCTCATCAACCTGGCAGCCTTCTGAGGTGGTATAGCCGTTGGTGAAGCTTCCTACCTACAGGGAAATGGTGGAGGGATGGCTTAAAAAGCTGGAGGCATGAACACAGACGGACAGGACCCTGTCTCAAAAAAATGTTTTTCGATCCAAGAGTTTCTGTGACAGGATATCTGCCAGAGGTCAAACCCACATTCAGGAGCGGGTCTCCTCAAACCTCAAACAGGAAGATAGTGGAAAACAGCTTCTAATGCTGCATGAGGGAAGGGGAGTAGACATCAGGTAGAACTTACTATGAGAAAAAAATTGTCCAGAGTTAAGTTTTGGTAGTTTCCATCCTAGAATTAATTTTTTTTTTTTTTTTTTTTTTTTGAGATACAGCCTCAAGTTGTCACCCTGGATAGAGTTACGTGGCATCACAGTTCACAGCAACCTCCAATTCTGGGCTCAAGCGAGTCTCCTGCCTCCGCCTCCCAAGTAGCTGGGACTACAGGCGCCCGCCACAACGCCCGGCCATTTTTTGGTTGCAGCCATCATTGTTTGGCGGGCCAGGGCTGGATTCGAACCCGCCAGTTCAGGTGTACGTGGCTGGCGCCTTAGCCCGTTGAGCCACAGGCGCAGAGCCTAGAATTAATTTTTATCTGTCCAGGACAGTGGGGCCTCCCAGAAGCAGGGAGATGCTCTTTGTGACACCCAGGACCACCCACCAGTTGGAAAAATTGGATTTCATAGACCACTGCCTAATTTTAGGTGTTCCATGTTCCCTCTGCTCCTGTGAGTTCCAAATTCTTTTTTTTTTTAGAGACAGAGTCTCATTTTGTCACCCTTGGTAGAGTGCCATGGCATCACAGCTCACAGCAATCTCAAACTCTTGGGCTTAAGAGATTCTCTTGCCTCAGCCTCTTAAGTAGCTGGGACTACAGGCGCCCACCACCATGCCCGGCTATTTTTTTGTTGCAGTTGTCACTGTTGTTTTAGCTGGCCTGGGCCGGGTTTGAACCCACCAGCCCTGGTGTATGTGGCCAGCGCCCTAACCACTAAGCTACAGGCACCGAGCCCTCAAGTTCCAGATTCTTCCCACTAAAAGTTCACCTCTATTCACCCAAATGGTTTGTTTTACAATGTAAACACACACACGCAGAAGGACTGGCAAAGGGAATTAATCAAATGAGAAAGACAGACACAGAGAAAAAAAGAATGATACACTTTGTTCTAGGTTCTGATTCTAAATCTGGCAGGAGGTGTGAAGGGCTGGCAGCTTGGTGATAGTGGCAGCGGCAGCGGGTTCCCTCCTGCCTCAGGGCATCAGGCCAGCAGCTGCTGTGCTCTCAGGAGTGGAGGGAGAGTGGGTGGCACTCAGGAGCTCTGTCCCATGGGGACAGGAGCCGCTGAATGCTCCTCAAACCACAGCCAGGCCTTGTGGTTGATGGGGGTGGTAACCCCAAGAACTCAACCCAAGCCTTTCACATTGCAATTCCACGTCTTCAGTTCCACTCCAGCGTCTGTATTGGGCTGACGCCTCAAATTGACCAAGGTTGTCATTTTTGCCAACTCTTACCCCACTATTTGACATTTCCTTTCCATCCTAAGTTCAGAATCTCAAAGTTAGACATGTAGTTCTTCTCACCTATTTAGGCCTATAAGGATCTTCCAGTTCTCCCATCACCACGTCCCTCTCCATTCTCATTGTCACCTTCCAAGTCCAGGTGCTTGTCCCCATTCACTGCAGGCTCCTGGCTAGGTTCTCTCATCCTGTGATCCACCTCATCCCCTCCCACAATCACACAGGAGTTTTCCAAAACATCACTTGGATCTCACAACAACCCTGCTAAAACATTTTCATAGGCTTTCCTTATCTACAACAAAAGTCTGGTTAAAACTACTTTTTTTTTTTTTTTTTGCTTTATCTCCTTCTCCAACTCAATACATTCCCTCTGGTCCAATCAGACCAGACCAATCTCTTAAAGTTGCACAAACTCCATGGCACAATCATTCTCACTCCAGAGCTACAGCACTCACTATCCTCCTATGGGAGGAAGAGGCAGAAGGAAAGATACAACATCACCCAACATGAGGACCAACCAAAGAAGAGAACCATTTCCTTGCTGAAGGTCAATGTCTATCTCCAGACTCAAAAGCCAATACTTGGCACTTTTGACTCCATTTCTTATACCTGTGCTCCAGGCATTGCAAATAATCACATGCTATTTCCCCTTTGTGACCTCCCAGCACTCTCCCTCCCACCCCCATATTCTGAGTCACCCCCTAAGGATGGTAGAAATTTGACTTCAGTGGACATGGTGGAGGTAAAAAGAGAAGAGAGAGAAATTGTTAATTCAAGCCCTTCTCTCCTCCCCAGCCCCCTACTGCAATGTGCTGGCATACAGAGAATTTCCCAGGCATTCAATACATATTGTCCAGTTTTTACTAGGTATAAACCTGGCTCTGGTGGAGTTGGCAGAAGGAGAGAGAGAGAGGGATCCTCCCCGGGGCATCCTTAGCTTCCTACTAATACCTGGAGAGCAACCATCCTTCAGCCCCAGAGATGCACTAAGCCACACCTCCACCCCACGTCACCACCTCCAGAGCGCAGAGCTAGGGAAGCCCACGCAGGCACTGAGACTAAGACTGATTTCAGGACAGGAAGGAAGGGGGGGATTTAACTGCTCACATACCTGATCAAACAGGACTTTCCAGTGCTGTAGAGGAGGCCATGTGGGAGAGGAAGAAGAGGAGAAAAGAAAGACACACTTATCACCAAAGTCTCTGTGGCCCCTCCCCAAAGCTTCTGACATAGCCTCTCAGCTGCTGCCCAGGAGTCATCACCAGGCTCAGGGATTGGCCACAAGAGACCAGGGAAAACCTGGGAAGAGCTCCCCAAATGACAGAGCAAAGGGAGGAAACTCATGGTAGGGGATGGGAGTGTATGTGTGGGGGGGAGGGGTGCTCCCAGGGGTGCAAGGTGGGTGTTCCTGGTTCTGGAGCAAGCAGGTGAGGAGTGAGAACAGGGTGATTCTCAACAATTAGCAGATAAAGGCATCCAACTATGTCCAAGCATTTCTAATAATTCCTGCAGCCTAAAGCTTATAAACAGAGCTGGCCACTCAGGCCCCAGAATGCATGCCCAGGTGCAATTCAGCAGACCCTGCTGCCAGGGTCTCAGCCTGTTGGTGGTCAGAGACCCCTATTCAGGAGAACTAACTCCTGATAAACACTAACATTTTTCGGCACAGTATTGTTTTGGGGGATGGCGGGGGCTCCCAAATGTGCGGAAACCTACCCATTCTCTTCCAAGGCTGAGTCCAACTGGTTTAGGAAAGTGAGGAAGTGATGGGTTTAAGCACAGAATCAAATAAAGATCTTAGACTCCCCCTCAGACTTTTCAGCTTTGGTTTTGTAGGCCGGGGGGCCTGGTTTCACCCTCTGCCTCTTCATCCCGAGGGAAGGATGGGGCAGGGCAGGGTGTCTGCCAGTTTTTCGCCTCTATTTGTAGATTAACCCTCGGAGAGAGAAGCTTAAGAAACTCCAGGTCCCAGGACTTCCCAGTGCCGGCTCCAGAGGGATGGAGACTCGAGCAGCAGATGGCGGGGAAGCTTTGGGGCAGCCCTCCGCCCCATCCTCTCCCAGGCGACTGTCCCTGGCTCCCACGCGGTCGTGGACTCCTGAGACCCCGTATGGGAGCAAACCCCCTTGCACCACTCCTCTTCCTGCTCTGGCCGGCCGGGTTCATGGACCGGCCAGAGCAGGGAGCACCGAATTTCAGGGTCGCGACAGAGCAGGTGCGGGCCGAAGCTAATCCAGGCACCGAGAAGGGGGTCGCCAGACCCGGGTCTTTGCTGCCAGGGGCAGGGGACTCTGCGGCGCCCGCTCCTTCCCCAGGCTCGGAGAGCCCGTAGGTCGCGAGCGGGGTGGGAGGGGGAGTTACTGCCGTGACGCGGTCGCGTCTGCGGGAAAATGCCGTGTCCTGGGCACTGCACCAGCCGCGGGGAGGGGGGCTCCAGTGGCCGACGGATCCCCGGCGCAGCAGCGGAGACCGTGTCCCGCAGGGAAGCCGCGGGAACCCGAGCGGGGAGGGGTGGCGCGCGCGTGCGTTTGCGGGAGACGGGTCCCTCCGCCCTCCTCCCTCCCGCGGGGACCCGGCCAATCCCGGGCGCTCCCGCGTCACCTTGAAACCTCCAAATTGCCCCAGGGGGCGAAACCCGGGCAGTTCTTCTCCCGGACCCCCCCCACCCAGAAAGTTTGCCCAGGAGGGGGCGGGGGACTCACGTGCTCCGGCGCCGCGGGCAGCCGCTCCTCAGCCTCGGGGTCCAGCTCCTCGATGCGCTCCGCCTCGGCGCAGGCGGCCACTGCGGGGCCCGGGCTGGGGTGCTCGCCCATGGCTGAGGCGGGTCTAGGGGCCGCCTGCGGCTGCGGAGCTCGTCCCGGGGCGCTGGGCTAACTTTGCGCCGCGACGGCCGCGTCGCTCTGGGGGCTCGATGCTTGCCACGCCGCCTCCGCGCCAGCCCTGCCGCCCGCTCCCGCCCCCATGGCCCGGGCCCCCGCGCCGCCGCCTCCTCGCGACCCCAGGACGCCCGGCCTCTCCGCCGCCAAACTTCTCCGCGCCCGCGGCCCCGCCGGCCTCCGCCTCCGCCCCGGCCCCCGCGCCCGGCTCCGAGGCGAGGCGCCCTTGGGCCGGCCGCGGCCCCGCAGCTCCCCGCGCTCCCTTCCCGCTTCCCGCGGCCCCCGCTCTGGGCCCGAGTCTCCTCCTCCCCGCGGACTCCTCGGGGGCGGCGCGCGGGCGGGGGCGGGGCTGCTGGCGGGGACCGCCGTCCCCCGCTCCCCCAGCCCGGGCGCCACCACCCGGGCCAAATCGGTCAGAGCGGCGCGGCCCGGGGAGGAGGGAGGGCTGCGGCGGGGCTGGCGGGGAAGTGGCTGCACTGCCCGGGGCGGGGATGGGGACTGCGCTGTCACCTGCCCCATCACCAGCAGCCTCCACTCTGGGCCTTGCTTTCTCTCTCCCACCGTGTTAACGATCTCTTGGAGGCGGCGGATTTGTGAAGGAGACAGAAGCGACGTTTTCTCTAAGTTGGCAACGTCAGAGTTAACACTACTGGGGGAGGGACGGCGGGCGGGATCTGTGAGGACGGGATACCCCCCAGCACCCGCAGGTTTCCCTTCACTGCGGTCTCACATTTAGGAGGTCCCGGGAATTCGAAGGACAGGAGAAGTCGAATCTTCTTGGAAATGGGGCGGGGGCGGGTTTCCTGGGTTCCAAACTCTAAGACTGGCCGTCCCTACGTCCAGAATTATATGGCCTTGCCTAGGCTTCATTTGACCAAATGACAAAAGTAAACCCAGGAAAGTGCCCCACCTGGGAGAGAGCAGGTAAAGAAACTAAAGCAATCAGGAATGCGGTTACCTAAAAGAAGTAGGGGATCCTTTAAAGAAAACAACTGATGCTGAAAGAGCCCCCAGAAAGACTATATCTGAAAGCAGAGGCTCTGCCTGCTTTGGTGCAAAGGGCCGGCTGCCCAGTTCTCCCCAGGAGGCAATGATACCCCCTCAGTCAGTGCCCAGCCTAGCCCACACCAAGACTGCGTCCTTCCACTTCTTTTCCCTTCCTCTTCCCACCACCCACTCACTCATTTGCCTTTGCCCCCTGCCTTCCCTTTCAGAAACTGAGGCTTTTTTCCATTACTGAAAGTTGCAATTAATGCTTCCTTCCTCATAAAGTAAACACATAACCCCAGCCCTAGGACTGACCCGTGGCCATCTCACTCAGCAATGACTGCTCCCTTAAACACAGAGAAGGAAATTAACTCAATGCTAATTAGATGAGTTTGCTACAGACACCAATTTTCATCTCAGTTTCAGAAAGTGTGATCATTTCAACTATTTTTGTTTCTCACCATCCTCCTTCCCATCCCTACTCTACTAACAAGTCAAGATCCTGCCAAGATTTCCTTGTAAATAAAACTGTCTGCATGGGGTGTGATTTTGAAAACAGCCTTCAGGGGACAGAAGAGAGGCTGACTCCTTTGTGGAAAGAAGCCCAGAAGGATTAGCAGATGCTGGGGGCCCTGGGGTCAGAGTGTTGCCTCTTTCACCTCTTGCTATCATATGTGGTGACCTGCGTGGTGCTGGCTCTGTCATACTTAGGTCTCTGGGACTGGAGAAGAGGGCCAGGAAGCCTGGTTCCACAGCAGCTGGAAGGAGAAGGGCACAGGAAAGGGCTGGCCACTCTGCAGAATGCCCAGCAGATCTGGGCACTAGTCTGACTCCAGTTGCCCTTAGTTCTTGGTGCAGATTCTGCCTCTGCAGCAGTCTAGGGACAGCTCTTTCCAACATGTCCAACTCCATCATGCCTTCAGGTGGAAGGGAGCTTAGTAGGCTCAGCTTACTTCCTGAGTATGTATGGAGCTTCTAAAAAGTACCAGTGACAGAGCTTTGGGGATGGATGGGACTCAGACCCTGCCTTCCAGAAACTGGGGGTGACAGCCACATTCAACACAAGGATTAGTCCTGAATTCAAGGGAACCTCAATGGGTACAGAAGGCTAAAGGAGTGGGTCCCTGTAGACCTGGAAGCTTCCCAAAAGATAGGCCTTCAGAGCCAGACCCTGTGGAAAGGTAAAGAGGAGGTGTTGGAGGCAGAGGGAACAGCATGGCCATGGGAAGCAGACGGGAAGCAAGCTACAAGCCATTTGGCATGGCTGGAAATTCGAGGAAGATGCCAAAGTAAAGAGCCTAGCCTGGAGAGGAGATCTGTGAAAGGCAGTGAGTTGCAGGAGAAAAGACTTTGGACTTGGCCCTAAAGGCAAGGGGAAGCCATTGAAGGATTGTGAGCAGGAGAGTCATATTTTACACTTGCTTTTAGCCAAAGACCAAGAAGCAGAGAGTAATGTTTTAAAAGATCCCTGTGGGTATAGTGTGGAGTCTAGACAGGAGAGACGTTGGCCTGAACACAGGGACATGGGAGGTACTGTCCAAGGAAGAGGTCATGAGGACAGCAACAGTTATAATAAAAGGGAGGAGGCGGATCTGAGAAGTGTCCAGAAGGGTACGTTGTCCTTCCTTTACTGCAGCTGTTCCCTCTCCTGAAAAACTTCTCATACTCTCCTCCTAAAAGTTGCCCCATCTTTCAAGACTTACCTCCATAGCATGTTCCTGCCCCTCGGAACTGAGTTTGGCCTGTTGGACTTTGAGCGCTTTTCCTCCAGGCTCTTGTCCTGCTCCACATTGACTCCTGACACCTGTCCTAGTGGCCACTGCACTGGTACCATTTACTGCGCCTTACCAAAAAGGTGCAGTAAGACTTTTCCCAAAAGTCTCCTAGGAAAGAATTCTTGACTTTTCACCAAAATCTTCCCTTCAAAGACAACTTCCCTCTCTCTGGTCCCTGCTGGGAGGAGAATGGCCATCTAGACTTGGATACTTTTAGGACGCGTTGTGGCATCCAGCACCCTCCACCAACCTGAGGCTATGCTCGCACCTGTGACCTCAGCTTTGCCCAAGCCCCTGTGCCACTCACTCTGCCCCTCACCCCCAGGTGAATCTGCAACACACTCCCCAGCAGTCAGTGTGGGACATGAGACCTGGGGCCATGGCCTAGAAGCCTCAGGGATGGAAATGGTGGGGCTACCAGATAACTTTTGTTCCACTCTCTCCACTTCTACCTAAGACAGCCTAAGGACTGGCACATCTGTACCATGTTAGGCAGAGACAGGAGGGAATGGTCATGACAGCTACTCATTTTCACCGTATGGTAGCCAGGGGCCAGGCACTCATAGATGCCTGGGGGTGTGCTGTGCATGGCCCTGCCCTGGGAGAAACCTTGGGGTCTAGTGAGAGATGACAGCAAATAGGACTGATTGACCTTGATGTCCTGCTCTTCATTTGTAAGTACTCCTTACCTGTCGCCTCTTTTAACGTTCCTAACACTCAACAGAGAACAGGACAAAAGCTTGGGGAAGAACAGCTCAAACCCCAATGGGCCAAACTCAGTTCCAAGGGGCAGGAGCATGCTATTGAGGTAAGTCTTGAAAGATGGGGCGGCTTCCAGGTGGAGAGTGTGGGAGGGTTTGGAGGTGGAGGGAACAGCCCAGGCACAGAGACAGGAAAGCTGTTGACCATGTCGAGAACCACCAAGTGGCTGAACACAAGGTAAGGACAGCAAGGTGGGTGAGGAGGACGTATTACAAAAGTCCTTGAGTGCCAGTCTAAGGAGGGTGGGCCTTGCCTAAGGGGCAGTGGAGAAGCACTTTAGGAAGAAGAATCTGGCAGCAGCTCAACAGCACCGTTCAACTAACACTTTGTGAGTGTCCATTACTGCCTGGAACCTGGCTGAAGGCTGAGAATACAAAGGGGATAAGACCCAGGCCCTGGCCTCTTGGAGAAAATTAACAATCTGTTAATTACAGCCAGGGAGAGAAAGGGGAGGAGAGAGAGAAGAGCCTTTGGGGGGCTGAGTAGCCCCCAAAGAGAGGAAGGAAGTGCTTTAAGGACTGAGGAAGGTCTAGACCTGAGAGGGGGGACAATGGGCTGTCACTGAAAAACCAGGAGCAGCTGCCAGGAGGGGGAGGAGGTTGAGGGGGGCTGAGCACTTCATTTGTGGATACCTGGAGTTAATAAGAAGCCAGGCAAGAAACATTAAGGGCTGTAATTACTACTCAAAGCAAATGGCAGTGCCCAGAATGGGGGGTGGGGGGACAAGGGTGACTTTTCTCCTCTTCCGCTGAGGCCTCTTCTTCAACAACAGTTTCCAGTTCCGACATCTCCCCAGCCAGGCCCACCCTCAGAGGCCCGGCCTCTCTCTCTAAAGCAAAACTGAACCTAGGCTGACCCTTGCAGTGCCCTCACCCCACCTGTGGCTCCTGTCTTCCGAGAAACCGGCAAACCAGCCCTGAGCTGGGCTGCCACTGTTTGCCTGCCTGAGATGAAGACATAAGTTATTTTTGACTGAGATCCAAGCCTGGGCCCTGAATTCTTTTGTCTTCCAGGAATCCCCCAGTCATGTTTGAAGTCTGCAAGTCCAAACAGCAGACGTAGCTCAGGGTGGTGGAATCCAACCACCCTCCATCTCCATCTCCAGCTTTCTTCTACTATTGCCCGCTGTCTGCGAGATCAAACGGAACGAGACTGCTCAATAGATTTTTTTTTCCCCCTTTGGTCTCTTCCTCTCACTCCAGGGCCCCCAATTTTCGGAATAACTTAAATCATTACTGAAAGATGTCTAGGTTCACAGACCGGACCTTTTCAAAGAGAGGCGTGGGCACCCAAAAAATTGAGCTCAGAAAAGCACACAAGAAACTTTCCAGGTCCCAAGATTTAGCCAATCATACATGCAGGGAAACAATCAGCTGCTTTGCCAGGTCTCTCCCTTCTTGCCATGTTCTTGGGACTTGGCTGGTCTCCAGTGTCCCATACCTGAATTCTCTTTGGGCCCAACACTTTTTTTTTTTTTTTTTTTTTTTTTTTGAGACAGTCTCAATTTGTTGCCCTTGGTAGAATGCCATGGTATCATAGCTCACAGCAATCTCAAACTCTTGGGCTTAAGCAATTCTCTTGCCTCAACCTCCCAAGTACCTGGGACTATAGGCACCTGCCACAACGCCTGGTTATTTTTAGAGACAGGGTCACACTTTGGCTCAGGCTGGTCTCAAACCTATGTACTCAGGCAATCCACCCATCTTGGCCTCCCAGAGAGCTAGGATTACAGGAGTGAGCCACTGCACCGGCCCATGGACCCCAACACTTCTATATGACTTTCGCTTATGCTGTAGGAAGGTCCTGTCTCCTCAAAAATCATTCTGTTTAATCTCATGCATCTCTCCAATGAATGCTCTCCCCTCCCCATAAAGCCCTTCCTCAACTCTCCAACCCAAATGAGCACATCCTTCCTCTGAATCACTTTTTTCTTTTGACTGTTCATTATAGTATCTTTTTAACTTCCTAATACCAGAACATACATTCCTTGAAGGGGAGGATTATGGCTTGTTCAATTTTGCATTCATCGCAATACACAACATTGCACACCGTAGGAAATGAACAAATGTCTGTTTAATGAAAAACAGAGCGTGCCTCTCTTGATATGACATGAAGTCTAATTACATAGTTATTACTCTCAGCCCACAACAAGAGACAAGTTTTATGTTATACAGAAAAAAAAAATTCTCCTGGAAAATAATAACACACTTGTAAGCCTGCTGCCTTCATTTCAAAATACTTTCACATTTGTCATTTCATTTCTCCCTCAAAAAAGTAAGCCGAACAGATACAATTGCCTCCATTTCACAAATGGGGACACTAAAATCCCTGAGCTGAGAGGAGGTTTGGTTCTCCATTCCTCTCATCAAGTTTCTTATGTGAAACACAAAAGCCTCTGATAGTCGCCAGTGCCCTTGGCCTGAACCGGACCACTACCTGCAGAGACTGTTGTCCCAGGGCAACGGGGGTGGGGCCACATCAGAGCACACAAGCAGGGCTTGTCCAGCTGCAGGCTCGAATGAGTCAGAAACTCTGAGGCTGTCTCTGGCTTTGCAGCAAAAGCTTTTATTGGTCTGTTTATCTGCTTTGTTTCTCTTATGCTACATGTGTAATCAGTGTCCTCAGAAAAAAGAGGGGATGGTCTGCTTTAATTTCTCACTGCCCAGAGACGGGCACCAGGGTATCCAATAGAGTTCAGGGGAAAGGACACACGGTGAGGGTCCAGGAGGGCCATGGGCAATTAGCTCTGAGGTCAGGCAGCCATGGTAGACCTTTACATTAGAATGTATTGTCTACGAGGGCAAGGACTTGGTTTGCTCACAGCAGTCATCTTTGACTCCTAGAATGATTCCTGGCGCATAGAAGGTTCAGAAAAAGTATTTGCTCAGCGAATAAACCTGTCCTATTCATACTTCTGCAGGCCACAGAAGGCCTCCCAGAGGTCAAGAAGACTGCCCAGCGTCCAGCCACCTGGGACCTCCTTGGCTTCCTCTGGGGAAGAGCATCAGTTCAACCATGCACATACTCCAAGAAGGGGCTATCGTGAAGAATGACTCAGGGGTCCATGAAGCAGGCTTTCTGATAATAAAGCAGCAGCAGCAGCAGCAGAAAAGCATCTCAGAGCTCCATATTCAGTGTGGCAAGAGGCAGCTAGTACAAGGGAAACAGCCCTGAACAGAAATGCAGCAGCAACAGCAGCAGCAGCAGCAGCGGCCTGGGAACGTCAGGCAGAGGAGTGAGACCGTGGGCACTCAAATCTGCTTCCTCCCTCTCTCAGCCACACAGTCCAAGTGAGGCTGTGTGAGAACTTCTCAGCGCACATTGTAAATACCATCTGTCACACTGCCTGCCCAGACGCAGGCCTTCCTCCCTGGAAGGGAAGCATTCTTTATTATTTATGCGGAACGTGCCCTATTAAATGTTGTGCCACCAGGAGAGAGAGGGGGGAGAAAAGCCTGTAAGAGTCAAGGACTCCAGGGATCTGCCCCTCAGATAGCAGCTGGGTGGGACAGTTTAATCGTCCATCTTTCTAGGGTAGAAGGTTAACTCAGTTGGGGAGAAAAAACAAGCTGTAGGAATTACGAGGCCTACACGCCCAGCTTAGTTCTATCAACAGCTTGCCGTGTGACCTTGGGCAATCACCTCATCCTGATAGCCTCATATATTTTCATCTGTAAATGCAGGGGTCAGAATGGATGATCCATGACATTCTCGCCAGCTCTAAAATTCAACTGATGTCCCTCTAACCCTTCTCTCTCCTGCGCTGGGTCAGGAGTCTGTTCATGACGTATCAGCCCTTCTTCCCCAGAGAGAAACATGGGAAACACAGCTCAGGACGTGGCTCCTTAGGCCCTAACCTCAGGACAGGGGTCGGCAGACCCAGGTTCTCATCCAAGCTCTGTCGCTCTTTCCCTTCTGACCCTGTCTTCTAATCTCAGTTTTGTTGTTCGTGCAAAAGTGGGAAGAACCAGGAGCTTTCTGTAGGAGAGTCCATCTCTAAATTCCTCTCTGGTTTTTCCTTTGAAAACAATGCTGACAAACATCTTTACAGACCGAACCTCTAGACACGGGAGGTTAGTGAAGCATAATTATCTGCCTTCAAGGAGCTCCAAGGCAGGTGAAAAAGACATGCTAAAAAAAAAAAAACCCAAAACCCTGCAGGTACAATGTGACAGGTACTAAGTAGAAATGGGTGCAAAGTATGATATGGTTGCAATAAGGGGAGTCCAAGTAGGTGACGCTGGAGCTGAATCTTAAAAACCAAGTAGGAGTTTGCCAGGTGGACAGGGCTTGCTGTGTTCAAGACAGAAGGAACCTCATAGACAGGGTGGCCATAAAAGTTTGCGTGCAATTTAATGGTTGTACAACATTAAATGGTTGTAAAAGTTAAACTGCACATGAACTTTATGGCCACCCTGGACTAAGGCGGGAGGTGTGACCCTGCACAGAAACTGCCCCCCTGCCCATCCTCAGGGTAATGGCCATGTTCTGTTTTCTCTCCCATTCCTTTTTTTTGAGACAGAGCCTCAAGCTGTCACCCTGGATAGAGTGCTGTGGCATCACAGCTCACAGCAACCTCCAACTCCTGTACTCAAGTGATTCTCCTGCCTCCACCTCCCAAGTAGCTGGGACTATAGGCGCGCCACAACGCCCGGCTATTTTTTTTTTTTTTTGGTTGCAGCTGTCATTGTTGTTTGGCTACCCAAGCTGGATTCGAACCCACCAGCTCACGTTTATGTGGCTGGCGCCTTAGCCGCTTGAGCCACAGGTGTGGAGCCACCTCTCCCTTTCCTTGAGAACAACCCAGTGCTTACTAGTTTGAGGGTGAGGGGGTTTATGGTTGATGGCCCAGTTTGACCTCCCTGTCCGTCAAGTACATCACCAAGGAGATGAGTGACTTGAAGAAAAAGTCTTTGGGGCGGCTCCTGTGGCTCAGTGAGCAGGGCGCCGGCCCCATATACCGAAGGTGGCGGGTTCAAGCCCGGCCTCGGCCGAACTGCAAAACAAAAAAATAGCCGGGCGCTGTGGTGGGCGCCTGTAGTCCCAGCTACTAGGGA
>CAUYON010052271.1:0-26948 GCA_963573935.1 Arctocebus calabarensis
GTCTTTATATAGTGATCAAGGAAATGCCATGAAGGATATCTGTAACAGTATGATCAAAATATTTCTGAATGTATATGAATCGTGCCCTGTGGTTGCACCAATGTACATAATTATGATTCAATAAAATTATTAAAAAAAAAATAAGACATGTACAGTGTGCATAGGAATTTATTCATAGTTTTTATTTTTAAACTATAGTCCGGCCCGCCAACGGTCTGAGGGACAGTAAATTGCCCCCCTGTTTAAAAAGTTTGAGGACGCCTGACTTAGAAGAACCTAATAAGGTCCAGGGAATTACACTAATTTAATTTGGGGTACTTTTTCCACATATTCTTTTGCAGTAAACTGACCAATGTGCTAGATATTCTGTACCTCTCAGATTCTTCTCAAATCTCCCAGTTTAGTCTGTCACTAAATGAACAGAAGGAGTACCTTACCATACATTCTCTAAAAGGAGTGGCAAGAAAATTAATATGCTAATGTTGGTAATGAGATTGGCAAGCATTATGTAAAAGGTACTACATAAATACAAAGTATTATCATTCCCTTTTACAGCCATTTGATAAAGGTCCTTTAAAGTTTTTGAATACTCTGAAGACTTAAGACCCCATTCTCAGATATTTTTCTTACAAAGCTCTGAGCTTAAAAAGCTAAATTGATCATATCCTTCCTACTTGTTTATGTAGTTCAATAGAGACTGATTACTTACATAAAGACCACATAAGTTCTCGGAGAAAGAAATCACAATCTTTTTAGCACAGAGAAATGGAACTGAAACTTATTTTCTCTTTTGTACAGCCAGCATTTTTAAATGGAGAAAAGCTTCAAAGAAATCTTCAACCTTAAGCTGAAGGCTTTCAAAGTGAAGCATATTTGGAAGTGGAGGTACGTGCCTTTAAGCACTTTATGACAGTTAAGTCAGAAGTCATGAATTTAGCACTTTCAGATCTTTGAATAAAATGTAACTACTACGGTTTCTATTTTTTTCCCAAGAAGCATTTCACACTATCTGTTGGTATCTCTGAGAAAGAAAAGAGTCATCTTGAAGTAAGATTGTTTTTAAAAACAGCTTTTTTAGTAAGGTAAGTTTTAATCATTAGTGAGATTTTCACTTGAACACAGCAACACACATAATGAATCAAATTACATCTTCTCTATTTCTAACATGGGATTTTTCAATAAAACAAATTGGTTTTATTTCAAAAATCACAATCACCTCTTTCATTGGGAAACAGTTTTTCTTCCTAGATTGTGAAGATTCACTATACAGGCAGAGTCATTAAAAATGAGAATAGAAAGAGATTATCAAGAAAAATTAATAATGCTTCTCTAAAATTCCCTAATTATCAATATTATTGTGAAATATAAAAAGGACTAAGTGTATACATATTTTAAAATACATTACTTAATATTCCAAATCCAAAAATATAAGCAGATTAAATCCATTAACTAGAAGGGAAATGAACATTTACTATGATAGAAAAATTAATAAATAAAAACATTCAATTAAAATATAAAATTAAGTATTGGATGGTTTTAAAGATTCTTTAGAAACCATAAATTCCACCTTCTAGATTAAAGGTAAATAGGGACAGAGGTGTCTTTATTTTTAACGGACAAAATGAAGATCTCATTTCGTGATCACATATAGTTAATACCTGATTTATGGAAAACATACACTAGAAATTTAAATCTCTTGGTAAAGAAAGAGTACAAAGGTAAATGTTTGGTAAAAAAGAAAATGGAGGAAAAATGGACTTTTTACATGGGAGTTCAGAGACATCTAGTGGTTGTTAATAATAAACTGGATTCTTCCTGGAAAATAAGAAGGTTCCACAGTAGTGTTCACATTACAAGTAATGTTAAGATTTTCCTAGCACTTTAAACGTTTTATCATACTGCTTTAATGATTTTTTTTTTTTTTGAGACAGAGCCTCAAGCTGTTACCCTGGATAGAGTGCTGTAGCATCACAGCTCACAGCAACCTCCAATTCCTGGGCTCAAGCAAGTCTCCTGTCTCCGCCTCCCAAGTAGCTGGGACTACAGGCGCCCGCCACAACGCCTGGCCATTTTTTGGCTGCAGCCGTCATTGTTGTTTGGTGGGCCTGGGCTGGATTCAAACCTGCCAGCTCAGGTATACGTGGCTGGCGCCTTAGCCCATTGAGCCACAGGTGCTGAGCCTGCTTTAATTATAGCAGTTAGTTAAGTATACGTATTTTAAAATATATTACTTAATATTCTAAGATCTGAAAACAGCATTTAAAAGGTGGAATTAATGATCTCTAAAGAATCTTTAAAACCATTCAGTAGTTAATTTTATAATTTGATATTTTCATTCAAAGATCTGAAAACAGCATTAAAAAATTACCAAAATATAACTGAAATAAAATTCAAAAAAATGTTCTGTCACAGAAAAGGACATCTGTGTTCTAATACATGATTAACTAACAAATGTAGCCTAACATTTGTCTTGTACAAGCTGCTAGTGCTCCTCTAAATTATATCATTACACATGTAAAATCTCAAATGGATAAAAATTTTAACACATGGTTTTTGAAAGGAACAGTGTCTCCTAAACATAGTCATAGATGCACTGTGCTAGAAAGCCAATGAACTTCATGGCCAAAGTTTTCAGTCCAAACAAAATCTCATTTTCAAATGCTAGTAGAAAAGATATTCTATATTATTTTTCAATGATCTGTTGCAATGATCCAAAGAACTCAGTTAAAAACTTTTCTCTACATCTAACCTCAATCCTTCATGCTACAAATTAACTCATATTTTTTATTCTTTTCTCAGTTCTTTCTACTGCACCTTTCTAACATATATACCTTTTCGTATTCTCTTGTATAAGTACAGCACTTTATATTTATTCCTATTAAATGTCATGTTGCTAGATTCAACTGATCCATCACTCCAATTGCTCTAGTTTCTTTTAGAGCATGGCTTTGTTTGAAGTATTTCTTAGCTCTCCCAGAATTATGAGACCCATAAATTTCATAGGTACATTCCAATGACATAATCCATGTACACTCTAAATTTGTGTCAAAGTTTTTACAAATATCCGATCTTTCTAAAGCCCCTGCCAAACTAACGTCTTCCGTATAGCAACTCATATTTTTCTTTTCTTTTTAGTCAACCTGAACTGAAATATAAAATATTTCAAAATATTTCAGGTGGCCCCTGTGCCTCAAAGGAGTAGGGCACCAGCCCCATATGCCTGAGGTGGCAGGTTCAAACCCAGCCCTGGTCTAAAACTAAAACTGAAAAAAAAAAAAATTCAAAAAATACAAAATATTAAATGTTATTTCACACCCCAATGAACTCTTAGATAAAAAAATTTTATGATGAATAGACACTAATTAAAAAAAGTGTCCTATTTTGTGACTAGTAACAAAAGTACTGTTTGGATTGTTAGTTTCTAGTTGCTTTTAATATTTAGTCTGTATAAATTTATTTTTGTTTTAATTACCCCAGCTGAGAAAATACTGATGATGCCAAAATTAAAAATATGTTGCATGTATTTCTCACTGCTAAGTAGCACTAGAATTTTTTTTTTTGGAGACAGTATTATTATGGTACCCTCAGTAGTGTGCTGTGGCATCACAGCTCACAGCAACCTCCAATTCTTGGGCTTACGCGATTCTCTTGCCTCAGCCTCCCTAGTAGCTGGGATATAGGAGCCTGCCACAGCATCTGGCTATTTTTTTGCTGCAGTTGTTATTGTTGTTCAGCTGGGGTGGGCTGGTTTCAAACCCATCAGCCTTAGTGTATGTGGCTGGCGTTGTAACCACTGTGCTATGGGCGCCAAGCCAGTAGCATTAGAATTTAACAGGAACACAATTCATATTAGAAAGTAATAGAGAAACTGTATGCTAAAATAAAATACCTCTTATACTTAATTATTTGGTTTCATAGCACTCTTATAAAAACTCAACTTAGGCAACAATTTCTTTTTATTAAAAATACATCTTTAAATCATTCACACACTGTGCAGTATTAATTAAAAAGGGAAAATATATCTCTCTATTGGAGAACTCTAAAGATCACCATATTAGCCAAGTGACCAAACCTAGCACCACTAATAGGGTGACAGCCTAACAATGTGACTCCTGATATATTGCAACAAAAAGTACATAATATCACTTCCATAGTATTATTGCCAAAAATGTTAAACCTATATCTACCAGTGAGGTAAATCCACACTGTGGGACATTCTCCAGGATGACTAACTTGAACACCTTAAAAAAAATCATGGTCACGAGCAGCGCCAGTATCTAAATGGGTAGGGCGTCGGCCACATACAATGAGGCTGGCAGGTTCAAACCCAGCCCTGGCCAGCTAAAATCAACAATGACAACTGCAACAAAAAAATAGCTGGGTATTGGGCGGTGACTGTGGCTCAGTGAGTAGGGTGCCAGTCCCATATACCAAGGGTGGCGGGTTCAGACCCAACCCCGGCCAAACTGCAACAACAACAACAACAAAAAATAGCCAGGTGTTATGGCAACACCTGTAATCACAGCTACTTGGGAGGCTGAGGCAAGAGAATCGCTTAAGCCCAAGAGTTTGAGGTTGCTGTGAGCTGCAACACCACAGCACTCTACCGAGGGCAACATAGTGAAACTCTGTCTAAAAAAAAAAAAAGAAAATCATAGTCATGAAAAACAAGTATGAATTAAGAGAGACTAAAGAAATCCAAAAGTGTGAACTTTGTTTGATAATCAATTTTTTAAAAAGCTATAAAAAACACTTTGAGGACAAGTGGAAAAGTTTGGACATGGTATACAGTAAATGACATTACTGAATCAATGTTAACATTTTCTTTTTTTTTTTTTAGACAGAGCCTCAAGCTGTCACCCTGGATAGAGTGCTGTGGCATCACAGCTCACAGCAACCGCCAATTCCTGGGCTCAGGCGAGTCTCTTGCCTCCGCCTCCCAAGTAGCTGGGACTGCAGGCATCCACCACAACACCCGGCCATTTTTTGGTTGCAGCCATCATTGTTGTTTGGCGGGCCAGGCTGGATTCAAACCCGCCAGCTCAGGTGTACATGGCTGGCGCTTTAGCCCGCTGAGCCACAGGCGCTGAGCCAATGTTAACATTTTCAGCTGCAACTGTGGTTATGTAGAAAAATGTCCTTATTCTTAGGAGATACAGGTTAAAGTATTTAGAGGTGAACACTCACATTGTCTGTAATTTTGTTTTTGAATGGTTCAGAAATATATTTATAAATAAGTATAAAATACAGATAGATGTTTCCAGACTTCTGAATACAGAATATAGATTCTACATGTATACACAGATTCTGTGTATGTATGCATGTATAAATATACAAGAGAGAAAGCCAATGAGACAAAATTTTAACAACTAGAGAATGTAGGTGAAGAATATATGGTGTTTGAAATTTTTCAAAATAAAAGTTGAAGGAAATAAGGAAGGAATACATACCATGGCAGTTCTAGACTTGATAAACCAGTCAAATCTAAATTGGGGAGCATTCCGTACACACTGTCTTAATTCTTCGTACACATTTTCTCTGTCAAAGCCCATTTTATGTAACATACAAATCAAGAATCTATCTTCTTCCTCAGTATAGTTCTTTCCTTTGCTGGTTCCATACTGAATACGTAATTGATGAAATGGAGCCTTGTATCTTGCAATCTGTGTATTTCGACAAAATAGTGCTTTTAATTGTGCATTAAGAAGTCAAAGCAGACCATCATATCAATTAAAACAATCTAATAATAATTTGACATAAAATACAGTACTTTGGCATCCAGGGCTTTCTTGATACTGATCCTTCGTTGAATTCTTGCTTCTCCACGTTCAATTTGAGCCATTATTTTCTCAATGTCCTGTAATTCACTGCAACGTTCCCAAAATACAGCTGCAAAACAGAGTTAATACTTTAAAATACTATCATTTAAGAAAATGAACCCAAGGAATTGTAGAATAAAGAATTAACAGGAAAGAATAATCACTTAAGCCTAAGAGTTTGAGGTTGCTGTGAGCTGTAATGCCACAGCACTCTACCGAAAGCAACATAGTGAGACTCAGTCTCAAAAAAAAAAAAAAAAGAAGAAGAAGAAAACTCAAAAAGGTTTCAATCAATTTTCTTTTCATGAAATATTATGAAAACTTTAATTATCCATCCCAAATGACTATGATTTCAAAAGATACTATAAATACCAATTTAAGCTGGGCTTTTTACTTCAACATGATAGAGAAGGATCAAATACATGAAATAAAACACTGAAAGAGAAGCATATGAACAGTGAGCATAGCTTACTAGCAAGCAAAAACAAAACATTTATCAATAGGTCATTCAAATGTTTTCTATGAGGGGGCAATTTCTATTGAAATTGCTATTTGTTTTTGGAATCACTAATCATACGATTATTTCTAAGGATCTATAGTTTGTTTTTAAACTTACTTGGAATAGCATTTTATCTTAAAAAAACTTCATTGGGATTTTAATTGGATACCTACAGAAAAATACTCAAATTACTGAGCCACTCAACCAAATTTTACAAATGAGTCAAATTAACAGGCTGCATTAATATGTCACATCTTATGACTTCAGTGAAAAGACCTTTTAATGACAAACTGTCTACATTCTCAAATTGTTCATTTTTAGAGCCTATTCAAGAAAGGTATCTTGGCACTGTGGTTTTTATAAACACCTGTGTTCATTTATTTGTGCACTCACTTATTCATTCAACACATATTTAAATGCTACGTACAAGATACTGAGTATTCATGAACAGTTAATTGTAGGCATTTCTTCTCTTACTGCTACCAATCACATAAACCTATTCCAACCTTCCCACACTATGACATGGTTCCCAATCTGGTGGGCAGCAACTAAATAGTCCCGAGCTAGTCATAACATCTAACCTGTTATCAAACTTGAGAGAACATCTGACATGGTATCTTTCTTGCAACTTCACACACACTGATGTTATCTCCCTTTCTAACTTCTGAACGAAACTCTTCAGAAAAATCTCACAGCACATATCCTTTTACACTTTATGTTCAACTCCTCCTGCTAAATTATCTCTCTTCCACCTGTTTTCCCCTCTCTAAGCTCTCGAATGCCCTAAACTTAGGTGCTAAACCTTAAGAACAACAGCAATATCCTGCTCAAGTTCATAAACTTGACATTTATATGAAATAAAAACTAAATACAGCTACCTCTAAAGTCCCCCAGAAGACCTTTTCAGATTTACAGAAGAAAAAAAAAAAGTATCTATTCTCTAATTAAATTTGGATTTGTTCAAGCACTAATAATATAGATAAATTAAAAGTTGCTTCTAGTCAGTATTAATTTGGGTATATTTATTGGTGCTATAATATTCCTTTCCTACTATTTCAAAAACACAGAATTTCAGTGGTTAGGTTAAAGAGGTTCCAGGGGCTAACATAGAAACATAAACCTACTTTATAACATTGTTTCACATAAAGAAAAATACTCTCGCTTCTACATATGTAAGATACTGACTAATTTTGAGAGCTCAGCCTATTTGGAAGTTAGAAAATAACCTATGTTTCTATATAGAAAACTTGCTAGATGTATTTACACATTTTAGTAAGATTTCTTGGCTCAGCGCCCATAGTGCAGTGGTTACGGTGCCGGCCACCTGCACCAAGGCTGGTGGGTTCAAACACAGCACAGGCCAGCTAAACAACAATGACAAATGCAACAAAAAAATACTCGGGCATTGTGGCGGGTGCCTGTAGTCCCAGCTACTTAGGAGACTGAGGCAAAAGAATTGTTTGAGCCCAAGAATTTGAGGTTGCTGTGAGCTATGATACCACAACGCCCTACCAAGGGCAACAAAGTGAGACTCTGTCTCAAAAAAAAAAAAAATTATTTTCATACTAAGATGATACCAATATATAACTACATGCCCACATGAGAAAAAAACACAATTAAATTCAAGCGGGGGCGGGAGGGGTAGGGGATTGGCAAACTTTCACCTAATGGGCACAATCTAAGGGTATACAGCATGCCCCCTGGATAAAGGGCTCAAATATAACTTGGACTTTACCTAACAAATGCAAACAATGTAACCTTAATGGTTTGTACTCTTATCTTAATCTGAAATAAAATTTTTTAAAAAGAGAGATTTCTCTTCAGAGCCTGAAGTTAGATGTTCTGTTACAAGAGAATCAGTACTAACTCCATACTGATTCTGGTTAAGACCAAAGACAGCTGAGGAAGAGAGGGAGACAATCCAAGGAACAAGCAACAAATTGTTTCAGGCAATCTTTTTTGATCTATTCCAGCTGGCCTCAAGTCAATGTGGTCCACATAACCTGTCTGGAGTAGATGTAATGCTGAGGATGTTTGAGAATCTACATGGGCCTAGCAGTAACTCTCTCCTTCCAGGACAAATTTGAAAGACAGACACTAATTCAATCCACTGAACCTTAATCTCAGGACTGGACCAGAAGGTGATCTAATTCCACAGGTGGGAAAGTATGAAATCCTTGTTTTATCACTTGGTTTTATTAGCTAACAGAGGCAAAAGCAATCAATTTGTTATGATAAATCTTATACTGTATTTTCATACGTTCACCTTCATCTTGTGGAGTATGGATTTTGAGGCAGGAAGACCCCCACAGCCCAGGAGGTACATTCAAGGAACAACCCCCAACTGCTTCTCCTTGTGCACGAGCTTGTTCCAAAGTCATTTGCAAAAGCGAGGTGGAAGTCTGCCCTGATATAACAAAAGGAGGTTGTGGTGATAGAAATTAAGAAGGGGGGGCCAGGTGGGCTGGAGGGGAGACATGAAGTCCAGCCATAGCCAATAGCCCAGAGGGATCAGGGTCTTCATCTGAAATAGAAGGGGAACACTCCTCATCATACTTTTGTTCCTCATTCTGTAATTATTGTTGAGATTCAGGGGGAAGGGTTTTATTATACTTAAGTCATTCTGTCAGAGCAGAAGGAGAAACATTTATCGTCTGAAAAGGGGGACACATCTGTTCATGATTAGGATCTAAACAGTCCCTAACTAGTCCCCAAAGAGCAAAAGTATCAATAGGAACATTGGAAGGTCCATTGGCTGTATAATAAGAATGCAGTTTCTCCCCTACTCTGTTCCAGGTAGCAGCGTTAACAATGCCTTTCTCAGGGAACCAAGGACAAACTTCTTGAATAAAGCAAAGAAACTGCTCTAACTGGGTGACATGAATATGACAGCCATGGATTTTCTTTCTTTCTTTTTTTTTGAATTAAATCATAGCTGTATACATTAGTGCAATCAAGGGGTACAATGTGCTGGTTTTATACACAATCTGAAATATTTTCATCAAACTATTTAACATAGCCTTCATGGCATTTTCTTAGTTATCGTATGAAGACATTTCTATCCAATGTACTCAGCCACGGATTTTTAACATAGACTTAAGCATCAGAGTAAAGAGTTCTCACTCCTTTTAGCCTGACTGTCCTATAATTTATTACTTCCAATGATGATTACCTCCCCTAAAAAAACAAATACTTACAAACTGTGCAGTTCCTCTTTTCTTCTCACAGGGGATCCCCTCACCTGCGTACAACTACTATCCCGTACTTTGGTCCCTGGTTGGACACCAACTTTCGTGAGCCAACACAAAGAGCAAATGTACCAAAGTGGGAATGGTGGCGGATGAAGAAATAAAACACACTGGAGACAAAGATCACAGAAGAGATGAGGATGGGATCAGGAGATCTGGTGCGCCTGATGACTGCAGCCAACACCCAACCCTGTGAACAGCTTTATTTATATAGTACCTAAACAAGGTTGCTTGTACTAGCAATGTTGCAAATCAGCAAGGAAAGGGAGTAGGGAACATTCTCATCTTACAAGGTTGAGGGGAAGTACTAGTACATGGGGTAAAGATTAGCTTTAGGGAAAGAAGGCCATGTGCTTTTTTGGCAACAGATAGGAAAGTATACAGAAGATACATGACTTCTGGCAGAGGGAGCAAGAAAGGACTATTGTTTTAGGAAGGGAGGAGAAGCAGTTGGGGGTTGTTCCTTGAACACATCTTCCGGGCTGTGGAGGCTTTGCCGCCTCACAATCTGCACGCCACAACATCACATTCATAAACGTTTGAAAGGGCTCTAAACAAAGGGATAATTAAATTGATACTAAAAAATGAATAAGATTAAAATAAAACATCCTGTTTCAAATGATATACAAACCTGAATACTCCATGACCTCCTCAGGGGATTTGCCCTCCACCTCTCGAGCTATATTATCAATGTCATCTCTTCCATACTTCTCATTAGCTTTAATAAACTGGTTAAAATCTCTCTTAGTCCAGTTTGTGAAACCCTGTAAACAAAAAGTTAAGCATCATCGATAGAAGTTTAATAAATAAATCCATGTATTGTCCTATTTATTTCTATATAATGATACATTAAAAAGTGTTTAAAAGATTTAAAATGTTCCTCCTTATAAAATCGCACATTTTTTTATGTTGGCATCAAAAGTTGAGTGAGAGCTGTTATAGAAACAGCTGCTTCTCTATAAATACTTACGGTTGATTTATAGTTCTAAGATATTGTATAGTTTTTACTTATATATTTATAGATGCCTACCACATTAAAATGCAAATGCATTAAAATAAAAATGCTAACATAAATGCTGAAATCCTGATATTCCAGTAATTTAATTTTTTTACAGATCTGTTCCCATATAAATTAAGAGAGGAATGTTGATGTATTAAATCAAAAGAACACGGGAATAATCAAGAGACTACAAAAGCTCATTTTAGGTCATTATATCAATCTAAACTACTATGAATAAATAATTTATGTTCTAAATTATATTCATAAATCGAATTTCTACAAATGGAACATTACTGGTCCCACTGAATTTCTTTAACAAAATATAAAAGTTTAGATGATGTTTTAAATCTCCATGGCATTATTAGAATGTTTGTGCAATCATAAGACCAAGAATTTGTTTTCTACCCCAAAGGCCCCAACCCATGTAAATATGATACTCTATTGCAAAACTCCATCTCTAGCTTTTAGTTGATAAAGATTTCAGATGACCCCATATTTTTTTCCTTTGACCAGCCACAATTTTTTTTAAAGAGTAATTATTTAAGACAGCAGAGAAAGATAATTAAAAATGAATTCAACTACTACAAGGGGCAAAAAAATATTGATTATACTTCTCATTCCCAACAAAGCATTATTTCAACTGAAACAGTATATTCACATAATACTGTGCATCCACAATATATAGTGAGCCATGTAGCATTCTAAGGCCTTAAGTGCATTGTTGGCTTTATGAATAAAATGTGAAAATAAAACATGAATATTTAGCTGTTTTATTTTATTCTGTGATAAGTCCTAATATTCGGTTAACTGCAATTGTATTTGCAAACTAAACTTTATAACTTCTAGGCATTTGGCTAAAAAAATTATTAATGTAATTTGAGAGATCCCTACACAACAAAATTATATTATAACAAATAAAAGACCTATATAATAAGTAACATATAAATATAAAAACTATCTTTCAATGATTAATGTGGATAATTACTACTGTACCTTGTACATTGTTTAAAAAATTGTTGAATGCCATATGGTACATTTTTATTATTTTGCAAACGTCTTTAAAATTGAAACTTTTTTATATCTTCTACAATTTTTTTGAAGTATGATACCCATTAAACTAATTAAAGCAACAATAACTTCAAAGCATTTTGTTCAAATGGAAACCTTTCCAACTTAATAACTATTAGCTTTTAATTATACAACAATCATCTTAAAAAGTTTCAGAATCTCTCATCACTATCAAAATTCTAAGGATAAAAGGAAATTATTCCATAAATAAAAATTAGTAGAGTATAACTTTGGGGAACAATTCACATCAATAAACAAAAGAAACTTAAATGTTTGAGAATATGTTAATGATTATTGTCTCTCAGGATTCAAATGTTGATTCACCAACATTATAATTGGTAAATATATTTCTAATAAGTGACATTTATATTTTACATATTATATATTTTCCAGTATTTCCAAAAGAGTATATTCTATAAAAGGGATTTTTAAAAAGAGGGATATTTGGTCTAAATCTATGTTAGCAAAATAGTCTTGAGTTTTTGGTGTGTCAAATCAGAACACTAGGCCCATACAATAAAATGTGAGTGCAATCTATATTTTCTTTTTTCTACTGGTTGACTAAAACCATTTCAGCCACTAAAATATTTTACTTGTGTGAGAAGTTTTTCCTTTTCTTCAGTCTCTTCTACTGTAAGAGGTTCAGCTCCATCAATCTTTTTTTGCTCTTCTCTTTGTGCCAGAGCTGGATTGGGAATATCCGGATTCCTTGGGACCTATAAATCAAGAAGTGAGTTAAGAGTAAACTGAGGATAAAAATTAATTATTAAAGTCACACATATACATATTCAATCTTTACAATTATGTCAATAGTAAGTAATATAAAGTCATAACCAGAATGACACATGGTCGTCTTCACATTTCTGCTACCATGATATTACTAAAACAAAAAAAAACATTCTTATGCCACATGGTATTTCAGAGTTAAAACTCATTGGTAATGAATGCCACATTATATTTTAGGTCTGATTCTAGAGTGGAACAAAGTATATCCTTTTAATATTGTAATACACAGAATAAACAAAAAGGTTGGCAGTAAAAGAAAAGAGCCCATATTCCCCCAGCAATATTGAACAGGGTGGAGAAGTGACAATGCACCTAAAGATTCTATCCAACACTCTGATCAATCCAATGTGCAAAAAGAAAGGAGTGCTTTCATTGCCTGTCAGGGTATATAAGGGAAGAGCATTTCAATATAAAATGGAAACTTTGGGAGAAGTGACAAGATAATGAGGAAGAAAAAAAAAGGAGGAAATAGAGAATGTAAGAGGGAAGGAAGTAGTAGCATACACAAAACTTCTGTGATGGGACCAACAGTGCAGCAAAAAAAGGCTACAGTAGCAGTGACCAAAAGAAATTATAAATGGTGATTGGGGTATAGAGCTGAAAACATACTGACAATTGAGAAGAGAGCTCAAGTTCAAATGACTGAAAATAGTAGCTCAGTTCTCCAAGGAAGCAAGCAGTTACCTGTATCTCAAAATTGTAGCCCAAAGGGCATCAGTGTGTCGCAATAAGCATATACCAATGGTGTGGTTCAGTATATCAGACAACATTCATTGTGTGGAGAAACAATCTAAGATTCTCAGCCCAATGCCTCATACTACCACCATGTGCATCTGCTGTGTAGCACACTGATTTAAGAGGGCAGATACGTAACATGTGTAGTTTATTTTATATCATCCCATTACACAGGAAAATAAAAAGGTTGGCAATGAGTTTTCCACTATTAAGAATGAACACATATCACAAATGACTCATTCCTATGGGTATCAGATAGTTGTGGTTTTATTACAATGTAATTAAAACATAAAACATATTAGAACACATTCTTCTTATTATTATACACATTTCATAGAGTTCAGAACTACATCATTGTAACTTATAATATTTTTTAAACTATTGTATCCAATAGTTCTTCAAATATCAGCCCTAACTGGGTATTAAAAAGAAATTCTGAAAAACCAGGTTTAACTGTCATCAGGCAATCAAATTAGTATGTACTGACTAAGTATCTATTATGTTCCTACCACTATGATTAGTACTGATTGGAATATAAAATAAGTATAGTATTACACATGGCTCTTGCTCACAAAGAGCTCAAAAATAAGTTGTGGAATTCTGAGCTAGACTTTAAGATTTGGGGGACATAGAACAGGAAAAGAATATTCTAGGCTAGGAGCAGTATGCACAAAAAGCATAAAGACAGAAACATGCAGGAAGGCACATACAGGGTTTATGTAGAGAAGGGATAAGAAACAAGGCCAGGTGCATGGCCTTGAAACTAGGTCATTAAATATGAAATGTCCAATTTTGAATCAAAAGTGTAACTTATTATATCTCAAACAAGAACCAGTACAATTAATCTAAATATGCACCTCAACTATTGATACAGTTTTGCCATCTTACTGGTAGCTAGTTCATGCCAGCAGGGGAAAAGCCTGGACACCTAGTGGCCACAAAATCATGGAAGGTGTTTTACACAGCTTGTTGAGAATATAATATTTTTCCTCAAAAAATGTGGTCCAACTGGGTGCAGTGACTCACACCTGTAATCCTCGCACTCTAGGAGGCCGAGACAGGTGGATTGCCTGAGCTCAGAGGTTCAAGACCAGCCTGAGCAAGAGCGAGTTCCCATCTCTAAAAAATAGCCAGGTGTTGCGACAGGTGCTTGTAGTCCCAGCTACTTGTGAGGCTGAGGCAAAAGAATCACTTGAGCACAAGAGTTTCAGGTTGTTGTAAGCTGTGATGCCACAGCACTCTATTGAGGGCAACAAAGTGAGACTCTCTCTAAAAAAAAAAGGTGGTCCAAAACCTGGAAGGCAGTAGTCAGTTTGTGCAAGGTCTGGTGAATATGGTGGATGACAGAGTTTACAGGTCCAGTTACTGTAGTTTGAGCAGCATTATATGTGCAACAGCATTTTCTTGCAATAGATCACCCTGTCTCTATTTACTAATCTCAGCAATCATCCTCATTACTTCATTCAACTGGTTGCAGTAGACAACTGCTATAATCAACTGACCAGGTTTCATGAAGCTATAGTGGATAATAATACCAGCACTGGACCACCAAACAGATACCATTAGCATTTTGGGATGAATATTCCGTTTGGGCCTGTTTTGGCACTTCATCTTTATCCAACCATTGTGCAAAATGCTTGCGATAATCAAAAAGAATCCATTTCTCATCATAAGTAACAATATGGTATAGAAATGGTTCACCTTTATGTCATAACAATAAAGAAAGGCAAGCTCTGAGACAATTTCTCTTCTGGAGCTCATTTAATTCTTGTGAAACCCATCTACCTTCACCTCCCTTGCTGATTTGTTTCAAATGGTCCAATATTGTTGGAATAATAACATCAAACCTTGGTGCTAATTCGTGTGTAGGTTGAGATGGATTCGCTTCCACTGCAGCTTTCAGCTCATCATTATTCATCTTGGTGTCAGGTCACCCATGTGGCTCATTTTCAAGATTAAAATCACCAGAATGGAACTTCTCAAACCATCGGCGTATGTGCATTCATTAGTCACATCTTTCCCAAACCCTTTGTTGATATTTTGAGCTGTCTGCACTGCATTGGTTCCAAGACAGAACTCATATTAAAAAAAACAAGGATTTTTTTACTTATCCATGGTTTCACAAAAATTGCTCTAAAAAAATTTTTTTTAAAGATAATCACAAGCCAAAATGTGTTTGAAAGCCTGAGGATTTATCTTAACAATAAAAATAAACAAGAAGTGTCAAAGTGAAATGTCAGAGATATCACCTATCAAACTTAGTACTTAAGTAAATTAGACATTTCATACTTAATAAGCTACTGCACAATAAGTCTTGTGCTGGATGGAGTGAAGTAGGAAAGCTACTAGAAGCAAGAGAACCTGCTAAACTGTTACAATTCATAAATGAGGTAAGATCCTAGGATGGCGGCAAATGGAAATGGGAAAAAAGGCATAAATTAAAAATGAAATGTAGTCCAATGTTAAGCATCATTAAAAATATTTTTAATAGCTAGATTCAATTTGAAAATTATAGGCATATCAATTTCACTCCTAAGTATTTACCTAAAGAAATGAAAACACATTTATACAAAGAGTTTTAGAAAGAAAGCTCACAGTATCTTTACTCATAATAGCCAAAAACCAGAAGACAGCTGTCTACCAACAAGAGCATGGAGAAGCAAACTGCAGTCCATCCATACGATGGAATAATGCTAAAGAATAAAAAGGAAGGAACCACTGATAAATGGGACAATACAGCTGAACCTCTAAAACAACATACTAAGTGACACAAGCCTTACGTATACTATATGATTCCATTTTTGATAAATTCTAGAAAAAATAACCTAATCTATGGAAGAAAACAGTATCAGAACCATGGCTGCCTCTGAAGTACATATGGTAACTGGGAAGAGGCACAGGCACGTTTTGGGGTGACAATAATGTTCTTTATCTTCATAGGGATTTGGGTTATGTAAGTCTATGCAGCTGTCAAAATATACTGAACAATATACTTAAGATTTATACATTTTACTCTATGTAAATTTTAAAAGAATCATAAGTATTGAACCCTGACTAATGATATATATGTTGAAGTGTTTCTGAGTAAAATGTAAATGTAAAACTTATGTCTACAACTTTGAAATGCATAAAAAAAACACATATGATGAAGGGCTGGAGAAATGCAAAAAATAGATAAAAAATAAATACAGTAAGATGCAAATCGTACAATATATGTGTTGTGTATACGTATGTACACTGTAAAATTATTTCAACATTTTTATATGTTTAAAAGTTTTTCATAATACATTTTTAAAAATTAAAGACACAGCTTAAAAAGTTTAATAGACCCTTTTGAATTTCTGGTATATGAAGTTACTTTGGTTTCAGATTTTAATTTTAGTTGAGAAAAACCTCTTTGATCTTGAGATATAGCTCTATCAAATTATCTTCAAAATTTCCATGTTAACAATTTTAAAATAAAATCATTTTTAAACATCTAATTTCTGAAAGAAAATAGATAATATACCCACACAAAATAAAATATTTATTCCCATGTAGCTACCCTCAATACTAAAAATTTCCCCTTTGAACTTCTAATAAAAGCAAACTCAGAATATTTTATAATACAATTAGATTTTAGAATCTACTGCAGACAATTTCTCTCCCACATCCACTGGTCACATTATTTAATAGCAAAACTTAAAAGTAACTTCATTAGTGCTATGTTTAATATTTTAATTCTAGAAATTACTCGAATACACAGCTGTTAAAATAATTAGAAATAAAAATGAGTAAAATTTTCTCAATTCCTCTATTTCTTCATACACAAATATCTCCTCCTTAATATTCATCATTTTAAAAAGACATTTCATTTTTTGCCTCGTGAGGTTCTTATCAGCACTAAGCTTCTTGGAATGATTTCAAACTGCCATATAAGAATTAAGTAGACAAATTATAGACCAATAAAGCTGAACAGATGCCTACAAGGTATCTGCAGTACTCATATTCTATGTCTTATGATGGTCCCCAGTGACATAATATATTTAAAGGAAACATCTCAATTATTATTTGAATGTCTAGTTAGACCCTAAGAAATGTGTGACTAAGAGATGTGTTCTATGAAGTAGTAAAAACTTTTTCTGGCCTTGTTTCTTAGAAGTTTAGCAAGCATATCACAGAAATATGGAATACTGAATTAAATGTGACAGCACACAAAATGAAGGCAGTAACCTGAAATCAGCTCGCCATATTTTAGTTCTACCACTGCAAAACAGGTAGCTTACAATGACACATTACCAAACCTCACAAAGATTACGGAACTTCCTCCATTTGTCAAATGTTTGTATTTGTCCCTAAAGAATCTTTTATTGGGGATAAATGTCAGAATGTTGTACAGCTTTCTTCAGCTGCAAATATGGCAAAACTCTTTCACTCCAAGTCTTAGATTCTGTGGAAATTCCAGATACTCTGGATTTTTTATGCTGTACTTGAAATTCCAACTAGGTTATCCCCTTCCAATTTAAATATTTTAGTGCACAAGTGATTAACTGCATTAAATAAGAACTCCTTTAAGTCAAAAGGGTAATGAAGCTTCTGAAAATGCCTAACTTGCAAGAAGACCAAAGTTTAGACAGCAAGAAAAATGGGCACATAATAACACTGCTGTCCACAAAGTGCTTAGGGCAAACCAAACACTTTTCTCAAATAATAAAAAAAACCCTTTAACTAACAGATCTCATCAGCAATACTGTCATGACTTTGTGCAGAATATGTGGAGAGGGAGAAAATAAAACCAAAAATAAAAAATGCAAAAAAGCACGCCATCAAGGAAAGCACCCTTTACCAACTGCTTCAAAACTAGTTAGTTCTTCAGTAACCCCACCCAAAATCACTACAGCATAAGACTTTGGGGACTCAAAATGCATAATACATTACAATGAACCACAGTGTCCGCAGCTATGGACAACACCTAACTCCTGGCTAACAATCATTTAAATCATTTAACTTTTTTGAGGTTCTCCCTTTTTGAGAACGTGACTGTGTATACACAGTACCAGGTAACTCCACTCACTACAGCAGTTTTGCTTTGTTCATGTAAGGATAAACTAGTGTTCCATTCAGTTTGTGGCCCTGATGAGTTTTCGGGAGGTATAGGGAAGAAGGAAAAAAACAAAACAAAACAATGCTAGATAGCCCTTGAAAAGACACGTCTAACAGTTACATATCACATCATCCTTGAAAGGAAGCTTTTTCAGATGATTAACATGCCATGCTGATCTGTCTATACTCTAAACTCAAGCATGTAACTCACCCAATTATAGAACCCACCTTAAGCTCAGGTCCATAGTTCCTGGTAAAGAATGGAAGAAACAAGGTTCAGAAAGAACCAATATCCAGAATGTATTCTTATTTGTCTTGTAAATCCTCAGCTAAGTACGCAAAAGGAGGATCAAGGCCCGTCTTAAGACAATAAGAGGCAATCCTGGATGGGGCTGAAGAGAGCACAAGGCTACAAGGAGGTGATTGGTTCTCCTTCCACCACCACCACCACCGCAGTCCAAGTTGCCACCATCTCCCCTCATGTTGATAATTCGACAGCCTCCTGGCTGGTTTCCCTGGATAAACTCGCCATTTTCTGCATTGCCACCACAGTGATCTTTTAAAAATGTAAATCTGATTATACTTTACCACTTATCAAGGTGTATGACCTTGACCAAATTACTCAAGGAGAATTACTCAACCTCTCTATGCCTCAGTTTCCTCATCTGTAAAATAAGGATGTAGTTCCAGGACTGTTATGAGGATAATGAGCAAATATTTATAAAGAATTTAGAACAATAAGTAACACAAGTAAGGCTAAATAAGTATCTTCTATAATTATTATTTACCACCCACCCACTTCCCTGCCTTAAAAACACCTGAATGGTTTTTCCTTTGCTTTAAAGCTGACGCTCAACCTCATTAATATGAACTATAAAAACTCCATATGATCTGACTCTACCCATTCACCAGTCTCATCTCAAGTCACTCTCCTCCTCACCACTGCCTAGTAACACTGGCCTTCTTGCAGTTCCCAAAAGGGGTCATCCTCCTACTCCCCTCAAGACCTTACCATATGAGTTGGCCCCTGCCTCAGCTTTTCTCTCCCACACTTCACATGGCTAATTTGCATCTCTTGGATCTCAGCTTAAGTGACATGTCCTTAAGGAACACTTCCCTGATGTCCCAGACCACGTGAGATACCTATGTTACCCTCACAGCACCCTTTGTAAGTATAAAACTACACACATAATTGTATCATTACACTGTAATACCCATTTAATGTCTGTCTCCTCCATTAAAATGTATGTTAAGTTCCAGGAGGTGAAGGAACTCATCTGTCTTATTCACTAGTTTATCCCAAGTGCTTTGCCCAGCACCTGGCACACAGCAGTGCTTAATAAACTGGTATTATATGAAAAAAGAAGTCTTCCTCTCACACATTCTCCCTCTTGTCACTTCTTTCTGGGAGACAAGGAAAACAGTAAAATACAATAGCACAAATTCCATGTCATCTTCCCTCTCCCTATTCATCCCTTTCCTCTATTCTTACATTTTTTTCCTCCTCCCCCTTCCTTTCTATTGCCCTTCAGCAGCTGCCCTTTCATTCCTCTATCTTCTGAGGTTTCCTCTCCCCTATCGCCTTCCAGCTGGCCACCACCCAAGAAGTCACTGAAAGACCTCACCCTTAACCACAAACTGCCTGTAATAAAAGGCACTGTTTATATTCAAACCCAAGCTGTGGCCAGAATGTGGTGGGCATTGTAATTATCACAGGGAAAAAAATTTCAGTATCTCCAAGGAAGGAGCATAAACAGTTATATCATCAGAGATGATTTTTTTTTTATTACCACTACTTGACTACCACTTGGCTCACTTCCCAAACAACATGCCACACCACTATAAACACGGTCCCTATTTAGGACCACAGAAAGAAGCAGGGTTACACCACATGTAGAAAGAGCCCAGAGTGTCTGAGTGAAAAGAGCAGAGCATATGAATACTAAGAACTTGGTTCTGAGACCAGCACCCACGGTAACCCTGTTAGCTATGAGACCTGAAACAGGATCCTTTAAACTCTCTGAATCTGTTTCCTCACCTATTATAAATAACACCTATTTCATGAGGTTGTTAGGTAGCAAATGAAGTATATGTTAAAGAGCTTACTCCACATAAACATTTGGTTTATTACTAAGGTCTAACATTTCGATTAATTTTCCTTTCAAGTCTCACCAGTAACAGTGAAAGTAACAGAAAATAACGTTCTAAGCCCAAAATTATTATAAATCTTAATAAAATCATATGTATTTGTTTATCTCAAAATCTTAACTACTTTATTATGTATTTTACCACTTTTATTTTGCATTTTGAACCTTTAATTGCTTATTTCTTCTGGCATATCACTGTTTTTCACTCTTAAGCCTGATCTTCATGTTCAATCATTCATACTTTACTCTTCTATAATTGCCTAAAAATGATTTTATCTAGTCCTGTTGGTGTAAATACATTCAAATTTAATCACATTTCCCTAAATAGATTACAACTAACAACCTATGTTTCCCTTAAGTTTTTTGGTCCTTATTTATATATACATTTAATTTTATTTATTTATTTATTTGGTGACAGAGTCTCACTTGGTCATCTTTGTTTAAGTGCCATGGCATCTTAGCTCACAGCAACCTCAAACTCTTGGGTTCAAGCGATTCTCTTACCTCAGCCTCCCAGGTAGCTAGGACTACAGGCACCCGCCATAGCGCCTGGCTATTTTTTTTTTTTTTTAAGAGACGGAGTCTCACTTTTGCTCAGGTTGATCTCAAACTCGTGAGCTCAGGCAATCCACCCACCTCAGCTTCCCATGTGCTGAGATTACAGGCATGAGCCATCATGCCCAGCTTATTTATATATTTTTAATTTTGATGGATAAGTAGCAAGAAAGGCTTTCTTTGTTGTCCTCATTCAAAACAGCAATACTTCACTCTGAACAAATAGTAGAAAGACTCTAGAGATCCACCCTAGTTTTAAAATACAAAGGAATTAATTAAGTATCTTAAATAAATAGAGATTTGCTAGGCATATTCCAGCTACTAATCAAAATTACAATTCTAATAAAGGTTGACAAAATAAATTTTTTCTATTAAATCATAACTGTGTACATTAATACATTTATGGGGTACAATGTGCTAATCTTATATACAATTTGGAATGCTTACATCAAACTGGTTAACATAGCCTTCACCAAAATATAGCTTTAGGTTCATAAAAAAATAAAACTTGACAACAATTATAGTGGTGTGAATATTTTTATAATTTTTATGCTAGGGATTATTGTACCTTTGGGTATTCCTATCTACTACGAAGTCAATTTCAACATATAGAAATCAATTGGTAGGTTTAACCTCTCAGTACATTTAGTGGGACAAATATTAAGTTCCACTCACCATAAATAGGTTCCTATCTTCCTATATGAGTAAGAATTTTCAATCCCAAAAGATCATTTTAAAATTATAATTCATTATCATGTTTAATCATTATCTTTAAAACCTAAGTGACCAAAATCTACTAACCACCAACAAAGATTTCATAAACTTATGAGCAATTAATATAAAAATACTAATTCTTAGTATTGTTGAGGGAAATGATCAGAAATTTCCTTTATCAATATTCACTTCTATTCAAACACATACCTATTATTTTTCTACATATTTTTAACCTTTGAAATACTATCATTATTAAAAATGTTATTACTATTTTGAAATATCAGCTAATTCACCATTAATTTCTTTTTAATAATGATCATATTGGTAATTTAGTAGTTTGATGCTTTACTTCTATTTAAACCTTCTCTTTGGTAGTGAAAACATCACTGATTTACTTTTACACTCTCTCACATTAAAATGGAATGCCTTCTAGTCTACCTTAATAGATTGTGTTATTTTGTAAGATTATATTACAAAATATAATCTAAAAACTGAATCTAAAAAACTGAAAAATTACCTTATAGCCTATTGTCTTCCGATAATAGAGAATTTCTTTTTCCAGGAGCTCAAATAAACGTGGTGGGAAAAACTGAAAATCCTGAACATTTGGCTGTTTTGGAGGCCGTGGAGCCTGTGAGGAGAAAATGTATTACATATATATTTCTTTTTAATACATGAAGTGAACATACTTATCTTTTACTATTTTTTTTATTTTTTTATTGAATCATAGCTGTGTACATTAATGTATACACCCCTAATATGAGGCAAATTTTTATCTTTCATGTGAAGGTTACAACCCATTTATTGGACAAAGAGTGAAATACTATTTTTATATATAAGAAAAATTTAAAAATGGAATCTACTTATATGGGTAGGCCACATCAAAGACTTTTTTATTTTGTTATATTTTAGGAACTATAACTGGGCAATAATATAAGTAAATCTAAAACATAGACCACATTACAGGAGAAATCTACTGCAGCACATAAAAATTGGCCTTGTGTAGTTTTACCTTTGGAATCTTTGGCTCACTGACACGCAAAGCCTCTCTGAAGTAGGCATCCACTGCATAGTTTGCTTTGCGTTCCCGTTTAGGAGGTTCAATCCATTCCACCATACCAAGCTATATGCAACAAACAGGAACAGAGGTTTAATGATTCCAACCTATTTTACCAAAATCAAGTGTATCAAGGCTGCCGAGGCATGAGAAAAACAAAGCCATTAGGGAAAATCAAAACTTGCTTTATAAATCACAATTATACCTCTAAAGTTCCAAAACCTTCTCGTGTACACCAAGTTTAGATGCAAAGATGATTTTCTTTGTGTTTTTTTTTTTGAAAACGTGTTTAAGAATTAGTTCTTCCTTAGTAACCGAGAAGAATCTGCACAATCTGATTAGTACTTTTGTCAAATTAAATATATAAATAGTAGTTAATATAGAAAGAAGTGTAACATTGATTCTGGTAACTGTGATAGGTGTGTGAATTAGAAAATAGATGAGAGGGGTAAATGAGGAATATCAACATGACAGGCATTTATCACTTCAAATCAAGAGAAATGTTTAAATGAGATCTTCTGGAAAAATGGTTGTGGTATAGTGGGAAAAACTGGTGCAAACAGAAAAACCTAGATTTAAATTCAGGTTCTGCTCCTTTACCACTTGTATAACTTTGGGTGAGTTATTTTTTCCATCTGTAAAATAAGAATAATAACACCTACCTTGAAGATTAAATGTGACCACACATGTGAAAGCATTAAGTTAACCACCAAAAGTTAAATGTAAGATATTATCAAACATTCAAAGTAGTGTGAATAATAATTTGGTAGCATTACTGAATTTTACTCCATTATCAGCTAGAAAATACAATTCAACAGCAGGCAAGACTGACATTGCAAAGTTGTGGAATCTGAGGAATGGTTTTCTAATTCTTATTTTTCTTGACTTCACAGGGCCTAGTGTAGTGCCGTTACATAAAAGAAGTCATTAATTGCCTGAAAGAAGTCATTAATCCACTATTAATGGTCTCTCTCTATTTGAACTTATCTAAAGGCTGTATTCCATCCTTGACATCATATTTTAAGAGTAAATGATAAACTCTCCTAGTGGATGACTAAGATAGTTAGAGACCTACAAATTCTCTTAGTGTCTAGAGATGAAAATACCACTAAAGACATAATGGTGGTATTCACATATGTAAAAGTCTACCAAACAGAAAAAGAAACACAGTTCTTTATTGATCCATAAGATTAAAATCAGTGAGGAAAGTTAGGACAAAATAAATTGCCACTCAATTTAATTTAACAATTTGCAGTAAGTACCTACTATATATATATATATATATATATATATTTTTTTTTTTTTTTTTTTTTTTTTTTACATTGTCCTTGCTTGTAGTGATTCCTCGTGCCAGTTGCCTCCCAAGTAGCTGGGATTACAGGCGCCTGCCACAACGCCCAGCGGTGTTCTTTCTTGGTGGTAGAGACAGGGTCTTTTACTCTGGCTCACTCATGCTTATGCTGGTCTCTAACTCTGTGAGCACTGGAAATCCACCCGCCTCGGCCTCCCACAGCGCTGGGACTACAGGCGTGAGCCACCACGCCCGGCCATATACCTACTATATTATTATGTCCGAGTCAGTGTCAGGGATATAAAGATGAATAAAACAATTTCTTTCATCAAGGAGCTTATAAGTCAAATAAAAAGCTTTCTGAGAAGGAGATAATATAAAACAATGAAATGAACTACCCTGAGAGGGGTCTGATTCTCAACATTACAGAATTCAGTTCCTGGATATCTGTCTTAGAAGCTAAAGGTGGGGTTTCTTAATTATAAGAAAGGTTAGAGTAAATGACCTTCTAGGTAACTTCTAACAGTCTATGGGATATAGATATTATAATGTGATATTTAAGTAAAATGAGAAAATACCCACAGCAGGGAAATAAATTTTACTCTTTTTTGCAAATGGATTAATGTGAGATGATAGCGATGAAAGAGATATTTTATAAATAATCAATATTTTATCTCTCTCAACTGGAGTGAAAATAAATTAATAATACTTTAAATTATCTAACAGTTAAGTACTTCACCATTTAACCTAGGTTTTCTAATTTGAAATAAGTATTTAAAAGGAAATTCCTAAACATGTAATAGTATAAATCATACTGAACTAGTTTGTCTTAGATAACAGTACATTAATACTAACCCATTCAAGTTAATTTATTCAGAATCTATGTCAGCCATCATGACTTTATTTACCAGATATGGTTATAAACTAATGCAACTGCTTCAACAAATCATATATGAAAACCTTAATGTATAATTTCCACGACTTATGAATGAACATTCTTTCAGGTTTTCAATTCTCTTCAAAAGATAAAAGGATCATTTAAACCTATTTAAAAACCTATCTAGAAAATACAAAGAGACAGAAATACAATATAATCTCAGCTCGGAATATTCAGAAAAGATTCTAATTTGGGGTATTACTATTACTATAATATATTCATTTATAAAAATACAAGTCATAATTATTAAAATTTCTCTATACTGCGCATCATTTAGTTAGAATTAGAAGCACAAGAAAACCTGTTATATCTCAGTAGAAATCAGTAAGTATTAATATTTTACTGTCTAATTTTCTTCTAAAAGTGTAGATAAGAAGCTCTGCTGATACTTAGAGTCCATTGTTTAATATTTTTCACTTTATAAAACACTCCTAAGTACCCATAAACCTGTAGGAATAATTGTAAAATTAATAATATTAATATCACATAATAAAATCTAAAAAGCATATTAGAATAATTTCCACCTTGTACAGAGAGGCTATCACCTCCATCTCACCAGAATAAAACATAAGCAGTCTGAGTTAAGATTATAGATAAAAACAACTAGACAGATATAAGTCAAGAAACTAAAATCTATCAGAAGTAATGACAGCAACAAAGCATTATCAGCATACTAGCTGCAATAGAAACCAAAATGGTTTACTTAATTTTTCAGTAAAATCAATACCTAAAAATAAGCTTTTTTAATTTAAATGAAATTCACTTATTAGTTCAAAAATATAACAGCTCTGTGGAACAATTTGAGCAACAAAATAATGATAGAATGGATTATAACACACCAAAAATAAACCTCTACTAGTCCATACTGATATTAATAAATGGCTAAATATAAAATACATGAGGGAGAAGGGGAAGCCCTTCCTTGCAGAAAAAAAAAATTAATAAATATAGATGTAATGAGAGAAATACAAAACCACCATAAGACACACCAGAACAACAACTATTGTAGGTAAACTCCACCAATAAATGCTAAGTTTCAGGAATATCTCTGGCCCAAGACAGTTATCAATTACAAAGGGAAAAATGGCTACTTAATAGTACACAGACTCAGCAGATACCATCTCAGTTGAGTCATCAAGATTAATGTCACCAGTAATCAGATACATCAATATCATGTTACGTGATATGATGCACTGAGAAGGACATATCATTCCTTCTATGGCATTCTTATCAAACATGCGTAATCTCAATCAAATCATGAGAAAATGTCAAACCCAAAGTGAGATACAAACTAGAAAATAACTGATAAGTACTCTTTAAAAATGTGAAGGGAAGACTTAAAAACTGTCGCAGACTTGAAAACACCAAGGAGACAGCAACAAAAATGCAATATGGGTCAAGAAAATAAGACAAGTCACAGAATGGGAGAAAATATTTGGAAAAGATGCATTTGACAAAGGATAATTATCCAAAATATATAAATAATTCTTAAAACTCAAAAATAAGAAAAGGAACAATTTTGATTGAAAAATGGGCAAAAGAACTGAACAGACACTTCAGCAAAGATGATACAGGATGGCAAATAAGCTTGTGAAAAGATATTCAACATCATATGTCATTTAGGAATTGCAAATTAGGGGCGGTGCCTGTGGCTCAGTGAGTAGGGCCCCATATACTGAGGGTGGTGGGTTTGAACCCGGCCCCAGCCAAACTGCAACAAAAAATAGCTAGGCATTGTGGTGGGAACCTGTAGTCCCAGCTACTTCGGAGGCTGAGGCAAGAGAATTGTCTAAGCCCAAGAGCTGGAGGTTGCTGTGAGCTGTGACGCCATAGCACTTTACCAAGGGTGAAAAATTAAGACTATGTGTATAAAAAAAAAAAAAAAAAAAAGGAATTTCAAATTAATTCAACAATGAGAAATCACTACACACCTATTAGAAAGGTGAAAATCCAAAACACTGAGAACACCAAATGCTAGTGAGAATGTGGAGCAACAGGAACTCTCATTGG